>VUQI01015838.1:0-16175 GCA_015106735.1 Paratilapia polleni
GAATGGCATAAAGTCACCCAACAGCAATGTGAAAGACTGGTGGAGAGCATGCCAAGACGCATGAAAGCTGTGATTGCAAATCAGGGTTATTCCACCAAATATTGATTTCTGAACACTTCCTAAGTTAAAACATTAGTAATGTTAAAAATGAATATGAACTTGTTTTTTTGCATTATTTGAGGTCTGAAAACACTGGACCGTTTTTGGTATTTTGACCATTTTTCATTTTCTGCAAATAAGTGCTCTAAATGAAAATATTTGTATTTCAAATTTGGGAGTTATGTTGTCAGTAGTTTATAGAATAAAATAAAAATGTAAAAATATACCTATAAATAGCAAAATCAGAGAAACTGATCATTTTGGAGTGGTCTCTTAATTTTTTCCAGAGCTGTATATATTTTTGAAAGCTGTGGGTTAATAGAGGAACTCATCTTTTTACCTTCTAACTGATATACTGTTATGATTACTCTTTTTTTTTAAGCCAGAACAAAGTTTGCATTGAGCAGAATTTTGTTTTGGGGGGGGGTTAATCTGCAATCAAGTCACTTTCCTTGCACAAGAAAGCATATCTGTTAAGTCCTGAGATGTTACCTTTCACTACATTTGGAGTTTCTCCATTCATTTTCACTACAGCAGCTTCAAACGTATTAGAATTCCTGGCTTGCAGGACATGGAGATATTATTGATAAAATAACCTGCAAGAGTTAAATCTCATTGTATGTACAATGATACAATGACTCAAATTTCATTTAATTTGAATGCTCACCAGACAAATATAAAATTATGCAAGTGATTTGCATCTTTATCTGAGGGTCTGCATGCATGTTCTCAATATAAACTGAGACTTAATGGGCAGCCATACTAAACCCACTTTGTTTAGTATTTCATAAGAAAGAAAAGAAAAATGATTTTATTATTTAGCAGCAAAGATTTCTGCAGTCACAATCTTCAAAGAACTTCTCATTGGCACTGTGACTGGTACTCAGAATATGAAAGTTTGTTGTCAGAAATATCAAAGCAAAAGAGCGGAGGTGAAGATATCATCAGATATAACTCAAGTGGAAACATTTATCATACTCTCATAGATGGTGAGCCACATTTTAACATGAAAACACAGCAAAAGCATCTTCTCTTTCTACTTCTGTCGCTCACAAAAACAAAAACAGCCCCACTTACAAATGTTAAGTGAGGAGTTGTAGGATGAACCTGGACTTCTTGTGGAGAGGAAACATGAAAGGACACAGACTGCATTTTTCTTTATTCTCTCTTTATTTCTTTGAATATATTTGATCAAATGTAAAATCAAACATTTGGAGAAAAGATTTAACAGTTTCTGACTAGCAAATATCAACACCATCAAAATAAAGGAACATTATTGATACTTACTACATACTGTACGCATATAGGACATACTGTATCTTAGCTAAGATTTAACCAAACAGACCCAAATTACAAAATATTTTTTAAAGTCTTTGACTCCCGTAATTTCCTGGGTTTTTGAGCTGGTGCAAAAGAAAATATCTTAGGTGAAGCAGTATCTTGTATTTTTGTCAAATAAATGATGACGCATTTATTGAAATTAAACATCACTTCAAAGGTCTGTACATGGGGAACAGTGTTTATCCTCTCCACTGGGAACAGGGTCATACCAACATTATAATGGAAGACTTTGGCTATTTACAAATCACTGAGATGTTGTACAGGTAGCGTACAATTTCTCTCAGACATGCTGTACATTACTTGTGTTTATCACTTACACAAACACCCCTCCCCACCTGCACACACACACACACACACACACACACACACACACACACACCTGCATGTCAAAGTGCAATTCCATAGATCACCACAATACAGCACCTATATGCTATATTCAACATTGTACAGAAAGGCTGTAAAAATTACACATTTTAAGGGGTCCCGCTTAAGCATATATGTGAGTAGAAGGGGCAGGCCTATATTATTACTAAACCTTCCCAAGAGCGTGATTAGACCTATTTCGTGGCAGCCCTTTTGGCATGAAATAGCAGGAAAATGCAGATGTTACTAATGACATTAATGAAGTCTCCGTCCTAGTGATCCCTGTCTTCATCTACCATTTCATGTCATAATGGCTGCTATGAACAAAAAGTCTATTGGCATTGAACTTACAGTAAAGCACTTACACACCTGTGGTAAGTGTAGTCCACCCTTTCAGGTACTAGGCCCCCAACCCCCAACTGGTCACGGCAGATGACTGCCCCTCCCTGAGCCTGGTTCTGCCGGAGGTTTCTTCCTGTTAAAAGGGAGTTTTTCCTTCCCACTGTTGCCAAGTGCTTGCTCATAGGGGGTCGTGTGATTGTTGGGGTTTTCTGTCTAATATTGTAGGGTCTTTACCCTAAAATATAAAGCGCCTTGAGGCGACTGTTGTTGTGATTTGGCGCTATATAAATAAAATTGAATTGAATTGAATTGAATAGGGCATGTAGAGTCTCTGTCCCTGTTAGGGTGTGATAATGTCCACCTTTATTAACCTTATAAATACACAGAGTTGCCACTTAATACACAGCACGCACAGCTGGGCAGAGGACTAACTACCCACAGTAATTGTGTGGCTCTGCAGGGCTTTTAAAGGTTGGCAATATGTTTCTCTTAAGGTCAACAAAACCCATAAAAACATGAAAATCAATAAGAGATTACGAGTAAGTATTGTGTGTGTAGCCTTATATATTACTTTGTGCCACTAACATTTACTGTTGTTCAAAAATGATTAAAAATGCTGTCATTATAATGAACTTGGGTACTGTAGTTTTAGTTTTTAGTTAGGTCCATATAAACACTGCCAAAGATACACACTGGTGCACCTAATGTATAAATCTACAGCTGGAAATACACTATATGGACAAAAGTATTGAGCCACACCTCTTAATCTTTGAATTCAGCTGTTTTCAGTCCCATTGCCACAGCTGTATAAAATAAAACACCTAGCCATGCCTTTACAAACATTTGTGAAGGAACGGGTCGTTCTAAAGAACGAATTTAAGTGTGGTACTGTAACAGGATCAGTTTGTGAAACTTCTTCCCTCCTAGATATTCCATGTTCATCTGGAAATGGTATTATTGCAAAGGGGCAGACCACAGAGCAGGGTTGCTGAGTGCTGAGGCCCATAGTGCGTAAAAGTCTCCAATGCTCTGCTGACTCAATAACTGCAGCGTTCTAAACCTCCTCTGGCATTAACATCAGCACAAAAACTGTGCACTGGGAGCTTCATGGCATAGGTTTCCATGTCTGAGCAGCTCCTGTAGGTGTATGTGTAAGTGGCCCAGTACTTTTGTCTATATGGTGCAGTTCCCAATGAGTACTATGTAAAATGAAACATAACAGCCCCATCTATTTACGAAAATGATTTTGTTTTGAAACTAACTTCCACCCAGTTCTTAAAGATTTGTGTTTACAGTAGGACTGAGTGAGGTTTGATGCCACAGAAAGGGTAGAGAAGAGCTTTGTTGACAATAAGAAAAATGTCGAGTAAAACCACTCTTTTTTCTTTTTTTTAAACATCAACTCCACATTTCAAAGATTTGTCTGTATCATGAAGTCATTACAGGTCTGTAGTTGAAAAATAATTTGTTTTAGGAAAGTACAAACATGGGTCAGGCTAAGAAAAACAAACTGATCAAACAGGAGCTCTGCTTTGTAACAGTGAAGGATATAAGACCACATAGCTTTGGAGGAGAACAGTCACTGGGCAGTGTTTAGCCTGAGCAGTCAAACACAAACAGAACAGTCTGGTTACTTGGGTTTACAATAAACACCTTTTAGGAGTTTAATGGCTATTATGATAAACTGCAGTCCATATTCACACATACTGTATGTTACAGTGTGCAAATCAAATAATTTCTGAGGAGGCCCTAATTGTGAAGAGGTATAGCACATTCATTAAAATTTGATCAATACCAGATCTGACAAAAACGATAGGACCACTTGGTTTTGGTGCATTAATGGAATGACTGAAGAAGGAGGTGCTGTGGCACATACAGTACATAGGCTACATAAGGGTTAAATACACACTGTACACTTTCGAGAATACAATTCACTATACATGATCAACACTAGCTGGCTAGTAACTCTGCATTTCTCTCTTTCTTTCTCTGAATAGTAGCTCTATAAATCATCAAAAATAAAGTTTGCCCGATGTGTGTTTACATTCCCTGCCCCGATATATAATGTTTTTCTCTCAGTGATAAACCTTTAGGGCATGTGATGTGATGAAAAACAGTCAGTTATTCTCATAACATCTAATAGCTGAGTAGGAGGGACACCATCATCAACGCACTCCATTCAGACGCCTCATCAAAGTGCTGCTGTCAAAACACACACATACACGTGACTGTGGACATACACATACTGTGTCAGGCCTACACACACACACACACACACACTGCACACACTGGCTGCTCACGCACAGACACAGACACATATTGTTCCTGAGTATGAACTATAGGATATTTCTTTAAGAAAGAAGTAACATGTACACTAATCTACTATCAGAAAGAAAGCTCGCTGTTTTAATCAGAACAGCAGTGCTCTCATATAACATGTATGGACTTAAGAAAGGCACATCGCCTTTAAGGTTTTATTAGTAAAACCCTAAGAACCATGTGCTGCTGTGAACTAGGTACATACTATATATCTAAGGCCATAGATTCTGTAATGAAAGCAAGCTCAATACAATAAGAGGGGTCGCTCAAGGTGACAAGCCCACAGAGAACTACTACCCGGCTGCAGTTCCTCTCAGGTCCACAGAGCTTTTCAGCTTCCTTCACCTTAATATTGTGGTGTTATGGCCTGCAGTGTACTCTCTCCACTTTTACTGGGATTTGATTTCAGTTACAGCCAGCAGATGTTGTTACTGAAAAAGCTTGTACTTGTCCAGCACCACACAGTAGACGAGCAAGTCAGCAACTAGCTGGTGATGCAGAGATTAGCGAGAGCCAGATATACCCCTCAGGAAGTGGTTGATGTAAGAAAAGCTAAAGGTATGACAAAGTGGACTTGCATTTTCCTGGTTGTCTGAACACCTGCACTGTGTCTTCTGGGTGAGTAATCACAAGGGTGCCTCATTAATTAATGCAGTTAGCCAGCTATGTTTTGTATTGCAGTATCAGGGATGAATCCATACGTGGATTCGCTGAAACCTTATTGGGAATACCTTGATTTTTCTCTGTTTGTACGGATCTGAAACACTGTACACAGCAGCCACAGCTAAAGACAGGATATAATTTAGTGAAGCATGCAGTCACTGAAAGGAAGTATGAGACTAAAACTCAAGGTCAAGGTATCGAGGCAAAATCACTAAAGGAACTTCACCAGAGGAATACATCTATGTGCAACTGTTGTCACCTATACTTGTGTGGCAAACAGCACATGGACGACTTCATGAGTCAGTACTGGGGACAAACTGAGTGGTTTACATTCAGGCCTTATCAGTCTTGATTTACAGGCTAACAACTGAGCTCACAGCTTCCACCATCACACACGCTTTAATCCTGTGGTCTGTTTGACAGACACAGAAAAAACACATACAGACCAACATGTAGGCACAAACAATCAGTGACACACAGGGACAAGGCCACCTGCAGTAGCATATGCATTTGTAATGGTATGAAAATGAAAAATAATATAAAACTCAAAGCCTCATCAGATGCACATGACATCAGAGATTACAGCTGTTATGACTGAGCGTTCTCATTAAAACATCAAAAGGTCTCTCTTTGACTCCTTCGTGCTACAACTCATGTCACCACAAACCAAATTAATAGTGAAACAAACTGAACCTAAATATATTTTCCGGACTTTCTACACACTGACTTCGGGGTCTGTGCTTGTTCTTGTTACGGTTAACTGACCTGCATCCAACATGTTTAAACTCCTTCTCCAACAGAGATCCAGCTTATGATATGTAACACACAAATCAAATGTCTCTCAGATGTCTGCCAGCCAATCGCACTCAACATTCACTCTGCATTCATTTCTGCTTTCAGCATTGATTGCACTGATCTTGTGTGATACCACTTATGAAAGTGCTCCACTGTCCTTAATTAGACGCATCAAACTTGTAAGAAAGAAAAGAAAACATGTAAATACTGCGTAAACTCAGTCTATATTACAGTAGTCTGGATAGAGAGAAAAGAGGGGGCTAAACACAAAGCAAACTGCAGGTGTTTAAAATTCCTTAAAATTCTCTCAACAGTCTACTCTTTTGTTCAAGCATCTTTCACTCCCTGTACTTGAATGGCCCTCTATGCTGATTTTGACCTCGTGAGGGATGAAGGAGGGTTTGGGCAGAGTCACAGGAGGCTCCTCCTCAGCTCTCTCAGTCTGGTCTCGCTCCGGTGCTGACCACCGTCTCTTGCGGACTGCAGGTCTCTCTGGTTCACTGCATTGTTGTTTTGACAGAGTAGACATGTCTGTTTTCACTGACTCCTGTCTTACTTCTCCAGTCCCCGAGACTGCCAGCACAGGTCCACCTCTGTAGATCCCCTCTGCCTGTCCCGGAAGTAATCCTGCTGGTAGCTCTACTCCTGGTCCCAGTCCAGTGACTTGCTGCCTCTCCACTCTTTCTGCATTGGAAGCCTTCATGAGGAGACCGCTGTTACTGCCTGCAGAGTTTGAACTCATACTGTTCCTTACATTGGGATCCACATTGTGACAGGAGTCAGGGAAGTGGCCGGGCTTCAGCTTGCTCCCCAAAGCTGGGCTGTCTGTTAGAGAACCGTTCCTCATGCCACGGAGGGTCAGCGACACACACACATCCCCCACACAGAGCTTAGCACAGGACAGCTCAAACAGCTGTGTGGTCCGGTCTGGGCAGCACGACGACCAGCCCTGGCCAAATACAAAGAAAGGGTACTCCACCAGAACCTCCACACATACCTGGACAGGAGAACAAGCACAACAGTGACAGTCAGATTTCTGCTAAAGATACACTGAAAACTGGCAACCAGCCATCTATCTCAGTGATCCATACATATTCCTAACTGTCCAACTTAGGGTCGCAAGGGGGTTGGAGCCTATCCCTGCTGTCCTAGGGTGAGAAGTGGGCAAGTCCCAAGTCCATCACAGGGGAATAAAACCATCCTAAGCCAAATACATAACATCTGGCATATTATTTCACTGGTACATTTTTTGTAGTACAAGAAAAAAAAGTAGAAAAAGCACAGGTGTTTAAAAAAACAGTTTAAAGTGGGTGAATTCTATTTCTGCTTCAGTGTCAGGGTCCTGGTATGGTGCGTGCTAGCTCACTGTCAAACTGTCATGGTTTACTAGGCCACCTGGATAGAAGTGAGCCACAAGGGCAGCAAATTCATTTGAGATGGAAGCGAGGGCAAAAAGCAAAACAAAACTAAATTTTTTGGAGTGGTAGGGACCTGGAGTTGTAATGCTTACCTTACAATTGAAAAATGAATGCTTTACTGCTGAAGCTAACGGCATTGGTAGTTTTGCATCGGTAACTAACATGATCTCTTTTCGGTGGGGACAAAACAGCATGAAATGACACGTTAAACTAAAAAGAAAAATATCCTTAAAAGTGGAATGCTATAATTCAAAGTTGTGTTTAGTGTTGGTCAATGATACAGAAAAATCACTGTTCACTCTCTAACATATTTAACATAGTATGCATATTTTGGCTAATAAATTACTAAAAAGAGTACACAGATGCCATACCTAGTGTATGATTGTCCTGTCTTCTTATCCTCTCCTTTTTTTTCTCTTTCCCTTCACATCGAAACAGGTTGCGGCAGATGGCTGCCCCTCCCTGAGCCTGATTCTGCCGGAGGTTTCTTCCTCTTAAAAGGGAGTTTTTCCTTCCCCCTGTCACCAAGTGCTTGCTCAGAGGGGATCGTTTGATTTTTGAGGTTTTTTGGAAAATATAAATATCCCACTTAGGGTAGATTTCTCCTACACATTTGTGTTGACCTTAATACTCTAGGATCAGTCAGTCCATATAGCTTTAAATACAACTGTAACAAGCCTGGATTTACCCACCAATTAAAGTAATGACTTTAAGCCTTTCAAACATAGTGCTGTGTTGTGTAAAATCTATTTTTGGTATCTGGTCTTCAACAGTGTGAGAGAAGGCCTGGAAAATAAAGATATCCAGCAGGAAGAGTGTTTTTAATTTCCTCAGTTCTGAATTATGAATGAATTTTGAAACAGATTTTGCAGCTTAAAGTACTGTCGTAGTGAAAGGTGTTCTTTGCTGCTTATAACTAGTGGATTGTTCAAGAAATGTTCTCAACGATTTCGTCATCTTTTAGATAAAATGCATATTTTTGCTGCCAATTTATTTAATTATTTTTATATAACCATCTCCTACAATGGATTCCTTTATATTTTCACCAGGGGGCGCCAAAGACTACAGCTTTCAAATGCTACAAGTTAAAAAAATAAACTATAAAAATACAATGAAATGAATGTGATATAATTTACCTGGGCTTTGAGCTCTCCTACAGAAAACTGTATGACCACAGCATTAGGACTTTGCCCGCTGTCAATACGCTCCACAGTGCTGGAGTCAATCTTGAGCTCACTGCTAATCTCAGCGCTTTGGATGAAGTCCTCTGTCTTCAGGTCCTCCACGCGCTTCAGCTCTCCATCGGCCAGCTGGATGATGGAGCCTCGCATGAAGAATGGAGGAAGCGCCACAGGAGAGGAGGAAGCCGAAACAGAGGGCGAGGCTTGGATGGCAGCAGGGACAGAAGCAGGAACAGGAGTGGGAGTCGGGGAGGGAGTAGCCACCACTGCAGGAACCGGGTTTGAAGGCAGTACTGACAATGCTGGAGCCTGTGCAACTGCAGGGGGTGGTTGATTTCCATCTGGCCCTAGTGCCTCACACTTGGACAGGGCTGTGGCCAGATAGGCATGAGGCATGGCGGTGGATATTTGAGGGGTAGTGGTGGCGGTGAGGGCACTTACAGTACGACTAACCTCCATTTCTGTGCCATTATTGGCACTGCTGACTGGAATGAGGAGGGATTGGCCACTTGGGATGACCAGGTGCGGAGGCAGTGCTGCATGGTAGCTGACAGTATGCTGGTTTGAGCTCGTGATATAGCCAATGATGGGTGCCTGGGTGGAAGAGTAGAGACTGGCTGGCAGCTCCTCTGGGGGTAGAGTGGTCTGGATGACAGTATGAGGAGCAACAGACTTCACCACCTCTGACGATGAAAGGGAGGCAAAAGATGAAGGTCTGGTCACTGGCTTCCCCAAACAAATCCCTCCTTTCTCAGTCTGGACTAAGGAGATCTTATTTGAGCCAGGTTCATGTTCAGCTCCATGGTTGGGCTGGGCCACAAGCACCAAAGATGTCTGGAGTCCTGCGGGGTTTTGGCCATAGTCAGCAGGTAGGAGGATATGTCTGGCCTCATAACTCTGGACCTGGTGATGGTTTGCTGGCTGACTGGAGGCTTTTGCCTGTTTGGCTACCTCCAATTCCCCATTCAACACAGCCTTAGCATGCCCCTCTGGTTTCTTTCCTGCTGAACCATCTGCATACTGGACCACAAGCTGTGAAGGAGCAAGGGTAAGCGTCTGGGGAAGGACGGCTGTGTGAGGGTGGAGCTGAAGTTGGGCCGTAGGTGAGGTGACGGCATTTCCGCTGACAGTCAGAGGTGCTCTGCTGTCCAGATGGATGTACTGGCTGGTGACTTGAGGAGAGCTTGGAAGTGACACAGGAGCCAGTTCAGTGGGGGAGAGCCCTATTTGAAACTGCTGCTCCCCTTTGGTGTTGGGCGAGATAAGGGCAGTGGTGTAACCATCCAGCTGGGGACGCTGTCCTACTATGGTAGAGCTGTTTTGCACAGAATTAGCATTTGTTGAGATGATATGAGAGGATATGTATCCTGCATAGGGCCCAGAGCTGATAAACTGAACATTAGGTCCCAGCTGAGCAAACTGGATTGTCCCAGCTTGCTGGGGTAGGGCTGCGGGGTAAACTGCAGGCAGAGAGGCCAAGGGTAGGGCAGATATAGGAGTAGCTGAGGAAGGGATAGAAGTGGAGGGAGAAGAGGAGGAAGCAGAGGTGACAGGACATCTAGGGCTCTCTGCCTCCCTGGATTTGCAGCGTTCACTGGCTACACTGGCCAGCCATGCTAGGTTTTCTGCGTGGGGACTATCAGAAGCCACTGCAGCGGGTGGTGTTGCTGTGGCTACTACCACTGGCCTCTGCTCCATAGCCAGGATCTCACGCTTCTTAGGAGGCAGACATCCATTACTTCGCTCTTGGTTGGACTTCATTGTGTGGTATTAATATTCCCTGGTACTACTTCTAGGTCCTTCTGAGGCTACTTTCTCACTATCTCACCTCCTCTCAGTGGTTATATGTAGGACCAGCCTCTCTGGGTTCTGTGACTCTGACTCTGTTTGTGTTCACTGTTTAACAGCTCAGGGTCTCACACCAGAGAAGATGGAGTCCCTCCTGCTCACAAAATGAGCTCCAAAGACTTCATGAGGAATCATCTCTGATCGATCCACCTCTTCCACAATGTTGATGGGAATCTGAAGGCAGAGAGAAGTTAAAATCAGCATTTGGGCTATACAAATAAACTTAACTTAGAATTCTGTTTCATTAGTCTAATGGCTCTGCAGAAATATCTCAGTCAGCACAGCCTGTGATTATTAACCATATTTTCAAAATGTTCCGGCCGAGGTGGAAACGGCAAACACCCCCTTGCTTCCATGTTTGTGAAGGTGCCGTTCTATGTTTCGCCACTAGGTGGTAGCTGGCATAAGCATTCCATGTGATTTGTGTCAGTCTATGGGCCTGAACACAACATGTAATGCAGTCTGTGCAGGCTACATGCTCCTCAATGAGTAGCAAATACTATCCACAAAGATCTAAACAGATTCATCTGCCATAGTTCAACTCTCAACCTGCCTTTCTATGAGTAACACACAGGAAAGTACAGTGCAATGCTGTGTGTCATCATTTGCATAATGTGGAAAAGGTTTGTTCGTGTTTTCAACACCAGGCAGGAGTTTTCTGAACTGCGCTGTTTGTGTATGTGTGTGTGTGTGTGTGTGTGTGTGTGTATGTGTATGTGTGTGTGTATGTGTAGTGTTATGTGCATTGCTGTTGGCTGTTATCTTGCTCCAGGGTCTAGTGTAAGAAAGCAGGGCAGAGTGAAAGGATAACAGCGCAGAGAATCAATCTCAGAGGAGCATATGTTTTTGTCTTTATTTTAACAGTCCAAGACCTCGTGTTGAGTCAGTCATACTGTGCGTCAAGGGGTACTTTAGAAAATGAAGTGAAAACAATATGCCTTGAAATATGATTCTATTACATTCTGCAAGAACCTTGATTTGGCCCTTTTTCTGCCGTGGCACTCATCTATACCCTATTTGTATAGTGTTTCAAAGTTCATTGTGATACAGGATAGAAAACAAACAATGAATGAGTTGGTTTAGCAAGAGGTAGGCTGAAAGCTGGGTTAAATAAGAAGGGAAACAATGTGTTTATTCACAGAAATGGGGAGGACACTTGAAAGGTACAATTTAGATTTATTTGTCTGCAAAATCACATAGTATATCTGTAAATCATGCCAGGAAACTCAATTTGCAATGTATCCATTAATCCAAACCACAATAACATGCAGTATTTTTGCACTCATATTTTTTTTAAATGTTTCTTTTTCAGAGTGACTGTTTTTTTTTCCCTTCAGGCTTATCTGTGGGTCAATGCACAAGACTCTGAGTTGTTCATTAGCCAGAGGCGCAACTGAAATGGACTATATGACACACACATAGACATCCATCCATTCATTTTCTCTTCCTGCGTTGCTTTCAGAGAAACCACACTATTTGACAATACTAAAGTGTATTTTCATATTAAAGCAGAGGTTCACTACAGCAGGCAACCACAGACATGTTACATAAACAGAGGGAGGGAAAAAAAAAAAAAACAGAAGACGACCTTGGTCCTTTTCTACTGAAACACATCTACCTCTAACACTGGCTTTGACAAGGTCACTGTCTCCAAAAGCAGCAACAACCCCCGTGCAATTTATCTAGCCTTACAGACTAGTAGATCCACCAGATGTAACAAAAGGGGAGAGCAGCAGAGATGGAGAGAACCAGAAACAGAAAGAAGAGAATGAGGGAGAGGAGAGGGAGAAAGGCAATGTAAAATGACAGGATGTGGAAGGAGGCAAGGCAGCAACAGGAGAGACAAAAGAAGATTAGGAATTGGGAAGAAGGAGAAATAATAGGGAAAGAGAAGGAGACAAGAGAATGCTGCTTCTCCTGACCCACATTGAGCAGCGCCTGCAGCATCAGAGCGCCATTGCCCCCACCCCGCGAGAGATCCCCGATCAGCAACACAGCCGCCGCTACAGTCTGAGAGACACTGTGCAGCATCGCTCAGTGGCAACAACCCCACCTCAGCAACACCGTGTCAACACCGTAATGACATCACATCTGAAGCACAAGGACCTCCTATCATTATAGCAGCACTGGAAGACAAAGCCAGCATGCTTTGATTCTCAAATGTTACAAAAACACACTATTAGTGTCAACACACTAAAACAGGAAGCTGTCTCTCCTTTCCTGGACACAGCACTCGCTACACATACTTACACACACACACACGCATACAGCTCAGCAGCCAAAACCTCTCTAGATTTTCCAGCGTCAGCCTATTATTAGAACACTTACACCAACAAACATAAGGCCTATGCGATACTATGGAGAACAAAGGCGAGCTTTCAAGACACGAGTGTCACACCGAGCCATACAGCATGGGATCCCTGAGTCAGACCCCTGGACCAGGACTGACACCTTTAAGACATGCATGGAGGGATGACAACAGAGAGAGGGTGGACAGGACAGTCTCTGTTCCACTCATCACACTGATGCTTTTCAGCTCAGACTAAGTGATGGAGCCACCCTTTTGCATGAGATCCTTTTTCATACTCCCACACAAAAAAGCTACACAAACCACCGAAATAGGTTTGTGCAGCGGTGTGTGTCTGCCGTCACTGTGCAGATGAGATGATTTCATTCAGCCTCTTCTCTGTGCTGTCTCCAGGTGAGAGGCCCCCCAGCAGACTTACATCTCGTCTCTTATGCAGCAGTTGCCAGCTCTTCCAGTCCCCCGCCTCTTACTTCCTCTGCCAGAGCTCTGAGTCTTCATGCTCCCAGACCTACTATTTACTCCTTGCACTGATCACAGCTTCATAGCAACAACATTACTCTGTAGCTGGATTATGCAGAGAGGCAATGAAATTATTTAGTGACAGAATCCTTAGATCTTGCAAAATATTTTTACAGAAAGCTAATGCAATGACCCTGGGGTGATGAACCTGTTGTCATGACTGCTATATATCATGGTTCACCTGTTAGACCAGACATAGATACTCAGTGAATACCCTGTACAGCAAATGGCTATATATAGAAAACAAAAACATCATTATCAATCTGAGCTCTGGCATGAAACAGAAGGGGGAGGTATTGTGGAACACAATATGCTCCCAGTTTTTGTGATTTGCTGCACACAAATAGGACCTCATTTCACCTATAGCTCCTTCATCCACAGGGAAAATCAATATAGTGTGCTGATTTTTCTAATATTCAAAAGAGCCATTTTACTGTCCCCTTCTCTGTACAACAGTGGAGCCTGTGCCTTTAAGAGGCGGACTGACTGTGTGGCAGACTAAAGCAGACAGTAAGAACAGGCACTGGGGTTCAGGCTGTTTGTCTTCACAATGACTCCAGAGTTCTGCATCACTGCTTGACACACACTGATCCCACTAAGCAGAGAGGTGCACGTCTACATGTGCCCCTCTCGCAGCGAGAATCCCTACAAACAAGCATGGTCATTGCTGTTCAGTCCCAACAATTGTGGGCTGTGGACAGATCAGGGGACAGATGCTGTGACTGTAGCCTCTGGGGGCTTAAGCATGACAGTGAGAGCGCATGAGTGTAGTAGCAGGGCAGAAAATACTACTATGCCACAAATCAAGAAGAAAAGAGACCCCCCTCCCCCTCCCTCCTCCTCTCCTCTGTTTAAAGTACTAAGAATAGCTCACCAGTCTCACCACAGCCACTGCTTGCAGAGCATGTCCGAGGATTCTTCCTGCCTGTCAGTGCGTGTGCGTCTGTGTTAGAGACGTGTTTCCTAGGACTCCTCTTCCCGTTTCTCTCCTTTGTGCTGCTCTCCTGTCCTGGAGGCTGTAAGCTGCTCCGGTTCTGCCTCTCTCTCTGAATTCCGGTTTGGAGGGTATGCTGCCCCTGCAACGAGCTGACGGTAAAGGAAGTTCCCCACATCTAGAGCTCACACCAAGATCTACGTGCAAGGCTGCTCTAACGTGTGTTATGCAAGGCCACCAGACCGCCAGCTCCCTCTCTGCTTGGTTGCTTTTCTCTCTCTCTCTCTCTCTCTCTCTCTCTCGCTCTCTCGCTCAGTGTGTGTTTCTGCCTCTCTCCCTTTCCCTCCCTCCCTCCTCTTTCTTTCTCTCGCAGTACTCCACTGACACAGCTCCTCCCCCAGCCAGCCTCATCAGCCGCATCAGGTATTCATTCAAAAAAACACACTCTACTTGGCTCAGCGCCCAGACTACGCTCACACACAGAGGGAGAGAAGGGAGGGGGAGGGCGCAACAGACGGAGGGCGAGGGAGGGAGGGATGGAGGGAGGGAGAGCTGGAGATTCAGAAAGGGTTTGCACAGACAGATACTGCATGGATGACAACAAATGTGTAATATTAACATTGCAATATACATACAGAAACACATAAACCTACAGAGGACTGCACTGCTTAGTGCACTGCTCAGTACATTAAAGCGGTGTTAATGCACTGCTTTGTTCTTATTCATTTTCATATGCATTTTCCCCTTGTAGAGCCAAATCTCCTAATCTGCCCTGTGAGCTGGCCTACAATTACTTTCTCAGCCTCTATTGAGCTGCAAAATGACTCAAAGTAACCAACCATAGGTCTCCTCGGGACTCCCCAGAGATATTTCCCTTGGTGCAGACAGGGAGGGCCACTTGGCATTGGGGCCCTCCTCAAGGCCTCCTGCATATCCTGTGTAGTTCACAGCAGAAAGAGCTAGGCTGCAGACAGGCAACTCAGCACCAGACCAGCCAGCTATCTGTGCCTCTGCAGGTGAGGCAAGGAGGGTTCTTATAGGAGGCAGACTGAGGAAAACACAGACCATAACAGCAAATAACTTCTACTGCAAGAATTACACTATTACTATTAAACAAAAGCACAAAATAATAGATATAAAAAGTTGTAATTTTTGTTTGCACCGACAAAAAACATACGTTATAGTATCCATGTAGGCATTATATCTTGATATATTCTATAGCTACTGTTTGCTGTAAGCTTCAGGGAGCTGGGAGACAAAAAATGACCACAAACATGCAGAAGCACATACTGAATGTACAAATTGAAGCTGTGTTTTTCCAGCTGTTGAACCCGAGAAGAAAAAAAAAGAAACTTGCTGTGAGGGCTACAGCCTCATCTTCCTACAATGACTCATATTACTACAAAGAAGCTGCCAAGCCAATGCAAACCTCAGGAACTACACTATTCAATTCAGTTCAATTGTATTGATATAGCGCCAAATCACAACAACAGTCGCTTCAAGGCGCTTTATATTGTGGGGTAAAGACCCTACAATATTAGACACAAAACCCCAACAGTCAGACGATCCCCTCTGAGCAAGCACTTGGCAACAGTGGGAAGGAAAAACTCCCTTTTAACAGGAAGAAACCTCCGGCAGAATCAGGCTCAGGGAGGGGCAGCCATCTGCCGCGACCGGTTGGGGGTGAGGGGAAACAGAAGAGAGCAGAGGGAGACAGGACAAAAGATACACTATGGGAGAAAGAAAGAGTTTAATAATAGCTAAATAAATGATTAAATGCAAGTGGTGTAGGAACACATGGAGAGTGAAAGGAAGTGATGAAGAGGAAGCCCCCAGCAGCCTAGGCCTATTGCAGCTTAACTAAGGGATGGTTCAGGGTCACCTGATCCAGCCCTAACTATAAGCTCTATCAAAAAGGAAAGTTTTAAGCCTAATCTTAAAAGTAGAGAGGGTGTCTGTCTCCCGAATTCAAACTGGGAGCTGGTTCCACAGGAGAGGGGCCTGAAAGCTGAAGGCTCTGCCTCCCATTCTACTTTTAAATACCC
>VUQI01015842.1:2070-23306 GCA_015106735.1 Paratilapia polleni
GGGAAATTTTTTCCCCCCCCCCCCCCCCCCCACGCTCTACTAGACCCCCAGTTCTCATAGAAATTAAAATGAATACTTGTGGGTGTCGCTTCTCATGTGAAAAGTACACAGCATTTTCTTTCTCCCCACACACCTCTCCCTCTTTTCCTTCTTCCTTTAAGATATTGTGCCATATTAAAATGCATGGTCTCATCCCATTCTCATTTTTCACATGCAGTTGGTCTCAAGGATAAGGATGGCCTCTGCTCAGAAGGACTTATTGACCAAAATAACTGTGCATCAATATGTCTCCTGAAGGCTGAGCAGACTACGGCATCACATGAGTTGTATTTTCACCAACTCTCTCAGCCTTTAATGATATTGACCTGGGTTGTCCTGATATTCTGCAGTACAGCATGGCAGGCTAGAAACATATGGCAAAGCCATCTTAAAGCATCATTGTCCTAAAAAGAGCACAATTATTTATGTATCAGGGGAAGCTGAATAATAGAGGTATTCTAACAGATGTGAAAAAGGAACCAGATATTTACTTGAAGAACGGCCTGCTGTGACCAAAGCAAAATTATATTGCGGCTTTTCTTTTATTTTCCAGTAAGAAAGCACTATGAGATTAACTGCAGTTTTGATTAGATTCAATTTACAGTGATAGCTTCAGTATTGCTGCAATGACATCAGTGATATGATGACAGACGGCTACAACTATGATGCCATCTGTCTATATTTCACATATTAGCATATTTCTTCTAAAATGTGTCATTCACAAGAAATAAAATATTTTCCCGTGAAATCATTAATTTCACAAGCACAAGCATAAAATTGCAGTAAATCTCAGGCTTAACAGTTCACACACACACATACACACACAACTGAATTCTCGTGAAGTTACCAGCAGTTAATCCAGTTGGTTGAAATATAATAAGGTATGCAGGTTACATTATGTTTTCAGTCTGTATTCTGAGTTAACGCAGTCATTTAATCCAGCTGTTGAATGCACAAGCACGACTGGGATTACTCCCCTCTGCACTGTATGGAACCCCATCCCCACTCGATCAATGTATACACTGACTGGTTGATAAATTGGTATTCATAGACAAATGGATCACTTCAGAAACCACTCGCATGCTGGTAATACTGACAAATGGTGTCAGAGTGTGGTGAGAGAAGGAAGAAGAAGTTGTGCTGAATGAGTGCAAGAAAAAAAAGAGAGAAGAAAGAGAGGGAGGCTTTCAGATGGGACAAGGGGGTTGATCTTCAGCTAGGCCCTCCAGGACATGTTTGGCCTAACAGAAAATGACAGAGGAGCTTCAAGGGGGCTTGACATTGAACACGTAAACCCAATTGTTGTGTACTCTACGCAGTAAGAAAGCCGAGGCATTCATCACATTCACCGTCACAAGTTTGTGCTGCACTTCTGCCCAAGCTCTTCGTGCAACATCTGTGGGGACCTCAAGGCAATGTAGCACTCGTGAGCAGTCTGCCACTCCATGCATGCAGAAGCAGACCTGGTGCACAAAATACTTGCCAGAAGCAAGCAGACAGACTGTGTCCCTTTGTCCCCATTCCCCCCAGACACCTGCATGATTGCATTGATTTGTCCTGATTCTATTCAGCCAGAGGTCCCATTGGATTTCAAGTGTCAAACATCTGCCATACTGACTAATTCAAAAAGGCAAAAAAATATTGAAATTTTCCAGGATTTTCTGGTGATTGCAGTACTTGTCTGATTTATTATTGCATTTACAACATATTCAGGCCAACACAACATAACATAACACCAATGGGTGTTGAAAAAAGAAATTCTGTTTTACTGACATCTCAGGACTCTTCAAAGTTCTAAAATATCTTATCATCTTTTACTGTAAACAGTTTATCTGAAGTCTTTACAGACATAAATGTAGTTCTTTGGATGTATCCCTTGGTGTTCATTTCAGACAGATTGGTAAGAGAGGGAAGAAAAATGCTGGGTGAAAGAAATGCAGTGTTAGAGAGAGTGAGTTCATAGTATTAGCAGAAATAGACTGAAACATCTCCTGAAGCTAGTTACAGGCACTAGCAGCGGCAGTGTCTTTGTTATGATAAAATCAGGGACCTCTGCAAGTGTGCCCTTGATTCTTCAGTTGGCTTAACTCGGCAGGTCACCAAGGGGAGGCAGATGTTGTCTTGAGGCATGTCCCACTGCCTCCACAAGGGCTCTTTCTGGTGTTGCTGAGCTTGTAGAGGGGGTGGGGGTTGGAGGTGTATTAAGCCTTAGCTTGGCCACCACAGGCCAGTGCTGGGGATGTTGGAATGAGCAGAAATGCTCATTTTGATCCAGTGAGGTATGATAATTGATGATCAGTCCTGCTGTCGCATCTGGGACTCACTGGTCCATGCTATAATACACCCTTAATGCAACACATGGTGGTGTGGACTGAGGTACCATGGGGTCTCATGCTGACTTTCATTTCATGTGGTATAATGGATGATTGAGCGAATACAGGTCCATATAATACACCATAGAAAGCCTTTTCTTGCGCCTTAACTTCTTGTACATGTTGAATAAATGGCTGAATTCATCCCTGAAGAATTTAATACATTTGATCACTAAAAGCCCTCTTTTAAGTTGTTGCCTTGAAGCTTCTAATTATAGTTACACTTTTCTAAACATAACATCCAGAAGAAAAGCACAAACAATAAATGTTTTAGATGAAGTAAAGTAAAGATAAAGAGTAAAAGGAAAAGGCAGCCAGAAAATGTCAATTTGGGATCATATTCTGGCTTTGAGTTTTGTAAAGAAGATCGTTGAGACCATACAAAACAACATTTCTCAATTCTTCAGTTTAATGAATCTTCAGAGAGTAAAAGAGAAAGTGCTGTAAGGAAGGATAAATAAAATCCTCTCCTTTCTGAAGTTAAACTTCATGATTCTTAAGGCTTAATAATTGAACTACATCCCCCACCTTGTTCCATTAAAAATAAAAGGAAAAAAATATATATTTTGGTTACTTTACACAGTGCATGCAGACACTTTACATGCCAGACATACAAATAAAACATTCATACAGAAGCACATACATACAAATACACCTTGATCTGCATCTAGCTGAACAAACACCTCCCACGTTGTGCAACTACAGTTAGGAACAGAGAGGTCGAACACAAAGCACTATCATTGACAACCTAAGGGTCTTTGAAAACCTCCCTTGCAGATCTTTCTTCAGTGTGATTCTCCTGCTGCAGGAGATCAAACAAAAGCACAGCAGCCCAACAGGAGAACATTCTGAAACTCAAGCAAAAAAAGTCTCCCAGTCTCCCCTTTACACAAAACAGGTCTCACGTAATGTCACAGTTTCTTTTAAAAATTAACGTGAACCACTTAGAAAGTTAGAGTTTCAGTAAATGCCAAAACGATCAATAGGCTGCCATTATCCTGGCCACA
Organism: Paratilapia polleni; assembly: GCA_015106735.1. Lineage (NCBI taxonomy): Eukaryota > Metazoa > Chordata > Actinopteri > Cichliformes > Cichlidae > Paratilapia > Paratilapia polleni. The sequence continues at coordinate 5,489 of VUQI01015842.1, forward strand.
CTGGACAAAATTTAAACCACTGAGCAGCTTTGTCTGTTCAAAAAAGGAGCTCTGTTTCGTGTTTGTTGTCATTGTTCGTCGTCAGTGATCTGATCACATTTTAATCACAGTACTCGGCCTCATTGATTTCAGTTTACCACAGATTGTGCAGAATGAAATATTGTTCTTTTTTCTCCATCAGTGGCAATTATCCAACAATAGGAGCTTGATATCACAAGCATATCAGAAGTCATGGTGTTTGTGAAATACTGCATTTGGGCTACTTGTATGCAGCAGCCAGAATTTTAATATAACAGGCATACACTCACATTCACATCTGCAGCAGACACATGCCTGTGTGCTCTCAAGAAGGCACTGATATACACACACAGGTCCACTTATACTGTTGACAAATGCAGACAAAAAGACAATTGCACACATAAGTAGTGAATGGATGCCTTTTCTTACCTTACCACTGATTTCTCAGAGCAATATACATGTGTTTGCTGTGCTTTGTTCTCATGGTTTTAGACAAACAAAACCCAACATTTGATTCTGTACATTTCTATACGGTTTTCTGGATTGTCTTTTGCAAGCTTTTGTTTTTAAAGTTAGAAAGTTCTGGTTATTCTAAAGATGTTCTGCTTTTAAAACACGGCTTGAAATATACTTGGTCTATACTATTAATAGACACATTTGCAGTGGTCTATCTGAATAGTTTGTCATATATTATTTTAACTACAAGACATTAAGATTTTTTTCTTCATCATTTCCAGCTAGGCATTGCAGTTATTACTGTTAATTTCTCCAAAGAGAAAAATGTGCATACTACCATAGAACCCTGGCAAAATCCATCTGTCTTACCTTTGGAGCATCTGCCATTGCTTACAGGGCCGTCCACCTCACGAGTCACGGGGACTTAGCGACATCTGTCCCAACAGATAGAAAATCAGGATAGGCCCATCCATTCTGTTAACGCTCCACTGAACTCTGTGTTATGTTCACCATAATTTGCTTTTGGTTGCTGCAGCATCCCGGAATATTGCTTTGCAGCAGCTCAGACAAAGTCGGCTGGTTGTAATGTGTCCCTTTTCGGCCATTCTGCAAGCAGATAATTTGATAAACCTCCAGACTTAATGGCTATGCTGCATCCTGATAAATGTGGGTAATATGACAGGGGACAGAGGATTTCCCTAACAATTTCTGAAGAGAAATTTGGCTATTAGGATGATTTGATATTTTCCGGAGAGGGTACATTTGATCTGAAGGGAATATATTTTGCTGACATTCAGTGTATTAGTGTATGACTTTTTTAGTTATGGGAATTGATGCATATATTGTTTATTTTGTTTCTGAGCTTGTTCGTGAATGTGGAAGTGAATGTTGCATTTGGATCTGTTCAGGCAACATTTCCTTTTAAATTGCTTTTGTAGTTTCACGTACCAAACCCATATTCCAAAAAGAAAAACATAAAGTAGCATTACAAACACAAAGTATTACTCAATTTCCTATTTTTGGTTACAGCGCCATATGCTCTTTCACTTCTCCCAAGTAAGAACACTCTCCACTGCACACATACAGTATTATTCACAACACATTACCCTTTTATATATTCTTGAAAACACAAATCAGAATAAAGTTAGTGAAACTGACCATGTAGTGACCCAAAAGCTCTCTGCTAGTCTCCCTCTCTCATGCTTTGTCTCAATCTTTTGAGGGTAAACACGTCAGCCATTGCTCATATGGTAAAATATGCAATCTGTGCCTGCCAGTCTATGAGCGAGTTTTGGGTTAATCCTCATGAATACGTGACTTTGTCTGCATGAATAAATAAAAACCTGCTCACTGGGTAATTGAGGTGCTGTGCCACTAACAAACGAGGACACAATTTGTAAATGAGATTTTTTTTTTTTCCTTCACCGATCTAGACCCGTGGTGATTTATATCAAATGAAAACGCTTACTAAAATAATATTGATTCCCAAAATAATGGAGATGTGACACGAAATTCACACCTGAGGAGTCTTGTTTTTTATATTTTTGTTTTTTATCTTTTCTGTCAATTAGAAGCTTAAGGGTAAGAATGCCCCATTGTGTTAATGGTGGGTGAGAATACATGGACAGTGAAGTTCAAGCACAGAACATTTATAGTGCACTGTTGAAGGTAGGAAAAAGAGAGAAATAACAACAAATAGATGCAGCAGACAGAGACAGACACTGGAAAGTGTTCCATTTTGTATTCTGAAAGGGCCCCAATTTCAGTCAGTTTTGTGCTGTGTGTGTTAGGGATTCCATATGTTGATTCCCTTTATAGAAAAAAACTACCTGTCTGAGGGATACTTTTTTGACAGAGCACTTTCGGATTCACCACAGCAGCATCCCTGGTAATTGAGCCAACAGCCTAAAAAGGTTTCAACATGTCAAAAAATGAATAAAAAAATAAAAACACCAGCTATGTTATATAAACATCTTTAGTTGACTAGGGCGATTGTCAGACTCTTGTAGCAATTCAGAGAACTGAGTATTACAGTATGTGTACCACAAAACTGTAGGTTTCAATTTGAACTTTTAATCTGATTTAAATATATGTAGTTATCTAGTTGCTTATGTGTGCTGGACCAGAAGTTTACTCCTTCATATTCTAAGATAACATGATAGCATGCATTGCAGAATTTCTACTTTATGAGCACAGAAATCTATTCAGCAGTGCAGGTACTTCAATAATTTTAACCTGGTATAGTCCATAAACAATAAAAATCAAAAACTTCTGCAGTGTTCACTTTTCCAGCCTGATGTTTTTGCAGACATGACTCAGCTAACTCCAACCCCCTGAGTCAGTCATGGACTCACCTAAGCTGCGAAGCCTCAGCATTTAGCCTGCAAACATCTTTTCTTTACAGGAAATGATGTTCATCAAAGGCTGCTTAAAACTCTAAAATATTCTAAATGAATTGCATTTTCTTTTGTTTACAGCTCTAAGGTAGAATATTGCTCTAAAACACGAAGACTGTAACTTTAGAATTCTGCTTTATTCAATTTAAAATCTTTGAAGTAATTATTATTTCTTCCCCCCTGTTTATGTAGAATAGAAATAGAAGTTGAATTAGATGAATATCAACAAATTAGTCAGATAAATCAATGTCCGGGTAAAAAAATGTCTTAAATTCCATTCGTTATTTTGTTCTGTATATTCTTAGGCCAGTTAACATCACCTTGTATTTTTACTGGAGAGTTTAAACTAATAATGCTGCTCTTAATAAAATCTGATCATTGTGCTGTGCTGTAGCTTGTTCCTAACTCACTAATGGTCATGAAGGTATAACCTGTAAAACCTTGCCAGGTTTCCTCTGCAGGACCAATTTTCATTACTACGAGTCTGAAATGTGTCAAATTAGAATGTGGAAATGCAAATGCATGGAGGTCAAGGTCAAAAGTTAAAACTGTATTGGTTTTTCTGAGTATTGTTTGTTTGCTCTTAGTATTTTAATGTCCCTGGTGAATGCTGTGAAGGCCAGTTTGTGTTTGCTCAGGGACTGACAGAAACAATTAGCTTCTTTAACACCAGGATGCCCATGAAGTATCATTGCTTCTATCTCAGGAGACAAGCGTTGTAATGGCTGACAATTTGGGTAGCATTTACTGTAACAGCAAAAATACACAACTGTTATGATACTTATCTCACAAGATATGATGACGAAGAATACCTTGGGAATGAGATAATCAAACTCAGATAGGGCACCTACAGCTTTTAGCCCATCATTTACCACCACAGTACACTTTTCTGGTGTTCGATATCCCACCAAAGCAAGCCTTGAGATGTGCATTGATTTCAGTGGTGTCCTCTTCGCCACTCCTGCCCCTCACGCCTAGTGCTTGACCCACTTATTTTCTCCTCTTTCCCTGTTTTCTCATGAGAGTTTTGCCTGCACACTGCTTTTCCCATTACAACGTGAGTGGATGCAGGCCAAGTATGATTGCATTGCATAGGCTGTCTCTCTCTCATTCTTTTTCCCTCTATGAGTCACACGCACATATACACACTCTGTCTACCTGAATGAGTTAGGTGATACCAGCCCAGTCAGCCAACAAATAAATCACCAGACAAATTGACATATATGCCACAAGAGAGACCGTCATTAAAGGAGTCGTTGAGCACTGCATGTGCTATAAGGATTTCAGCAATGATGGATATTGACAAAACAGTGTGTTTAAACTAAACTAAGAGTAATTCCACAAAATATTACTGATAATATAGGGTAAGACAGTGCCTTTCCTTTTGTTACTGTTTGGGGAGCACTTGAGGTGAATGCTTACAGAGTGTAATTTAAGTGTCCAGTATGTAGAAATTAGGGGGGTCCTGGTGTGGTTGAAATGAAGTACAATATTATAATTTTTTCATTAGTGTATTATCATCTCAAAATAAGACTTTCCATGTTTTTAATTACCTTAGAATGAAGAAGTTATTTTTCAACTGTTCCCCTTATTTATAAAGGGGTTGCCACAGTGGGTAGCTCCATATGTTTGATTAGGCAGATTTTTACACCAGATGCCACCTCAAAGAGATTTGTGTCTTCATCCCACAATTGAACCAGGGATCTTACACTTGTTAGGCAAATGTGTAAACCACTACAGTATGGATGCTTTATGGTTGTAAAGTCCTGATCCTTTAAAAGTATGGATCAGTGGTCTTTGTTTCGCATCACACTTTTCTGCTCAGCAAGTAGTTGGCAAGTGTTTGCAGACAAGTTGTCATCTACCACGCAAACTATGGGCAACCATAGTAGTTAAGCAATTGCTCTGAGCACTAGCAGATTTGATCCAGCACCATATCCCTTTCATCAGTTCAATATCAAGTATCATCAAGTATCAATTTCACCTAGCGACTGCCAGCAACCTCCAGCAATCACTCACCAATCGGTCATGGAACACACATATTTCCCTAGCGAGCGGTGGTTGCCAGGGGGTGCCTGACTGGTCTCTAGGCCTGTGTGACTGACGCCTTAAATACAGTATATGGCAATTTTAGTGCATCAGTTCACATTGAGGAATTCATATAACAGTTATAACATAGCTTATGTAACTGAGGGTCCTGAGGATGTATCCCGTGACATGCATGCTGGGTACGCAATGCACAATTCTAAGCTGCACACATTTGACAAAACATCCAAAATTATACTTTTACAATACAACATTGTGACTTTATGTTGATATACACAACAAACCTTTTAAATGATGGACAACAGAAACAGTAGGCCACAGCAAAACATCTCACAAACATATCTAAATAAAGTGCCTTTCAGGTTGATCTCTCAATAATAAGAACAGCAATATTCCTTAGATTCACGCCATGGCCAAGATGTGTACATGCACAGTATAAGTTGGGGGAGGGACGAAACCTATGAGTCTACTGTGATGGTAATTTCTTTCCAAATTCATTTGTACTATTTTCACACATATATTTTAAAAATAACTGTTTTTGCAGTTGGGATGGCACGTCGTGGCAGCTCCCACCCCGGTTATCTGCAAAACATTCTGACCTGGTATAAATCCTTTGCTACATGTATTTTAGCAGTCCCCCAGTTTGCCAGAGGCACCCTTGCATATATAGCTGAAAGCTGCAGAGCCCTCTTTTATGTGGTGTTTTCGGATTTCGTTTGTTAGTGTCGTAAACCTGTGATCTGTAGTTTAATCTTTTTGGAGGTTCATCCAGAACCAAAACAATTCCTAGACCTTTTATTGATCTTGTAAAATTTTGTAATTCTTTGCACTAAATCAGGCATCTTGTGCTTAAAATGGGGAACTTTATATTATGTTATACTGAGACCACTGTTGCTTAGATAGAACAATACAGTAATATTTAAAAATAAGACTTTTGAATAATTATAGAAATTGTGGAAATGCATTATATTGAAAATCTGTCAAAAACAAAGCTAAATTTATTATGAATTATGTATTTTACAGGTACTTTGAGATTGTTGTTCTTATGCTTGCTTGCCAGAAAGGATAAAGGAGGAGAAGGTATGCAAGAGGCAGAGTTTAAGGCTGGAGTTTAAGTTTCTTTGGAGGGCTGCATAATATTTCTTAATAGTTTTGGAAGCAGGCTTGAGGCAGGTCTGTGGAGATTCTCCCTTCCTCCCCTGGATTATCATTTTTAAGCAGCTTTCTTGGGAGCAACCAGAATCAGCATTATAAAACCCAAGGTTGAAAAAAATAGACCTTACCACTTTGGTTATTTCACCAGTGTATTTCCTTCTATACGATTTGCTCCTGTTACTGCTCACTCTGATCCAAGCATGTTAAAACTAATTCACCCCAAAAGCAAAAGCACTTTGAGCTTCACTTTTTAGGGGCAGCTTCTGCTGTAATTTTGAACTCGTTTACTTTTAGTCATCTGACACATTTAGCTTAACCACACTGCTGTTATATCATCAGAATAATGCTGAGAGAATCCTTTGGTCTTGATTTGTTTTTTTATTAATGATGAGGTAATAATATTTCAATATTACTTCTGGTGGTGATGCAGTGTTTCAGTTTTTTAAATAATTCATATTTAGAATTTAGAAAAAAAAAATAGAAAAAAAAACTGAAACAAAAAACAAACCTGGTTTCAGGGCAGTACAAGGAAGACTCTTTTTTTTTTATATGGGAAAAGAGTCTCAATATGTCCATGGATTCAACAAATATCAGAGAAGCACTTTTTTGTTATATGTAGTTGACATTCCTTTTCATCAGTACATGTGCACCAGGGCAAATCCTTGAGAGCAATTTTATTTTTGAAACAAATGGTAAAGTTACAAATCAGTATTAATATTGATTTTTATTGGAAGCTGAACTACAAAGGATCCATCATGTGAATTGGCTGGGTTGGCAAAAAAAAAGCCAATTTTTATTAGGTGGAAAATCTGAACTTCTTCAGGTAGCATACCTACTGTCTGATTTTCCTTTCACAGCTGTGGCATTTGCATTTTTCAACAGAGGCAGGATTTGAGCAAAGACTGTGATTGCTCTCTTTGCTAGTTAAATGTTTAAAGAAGACATGCAATTTGAATTGCTGCAGAGCTCATCAATATGAAATTGGACTAGTGGAGGGAAACAAAATGTAAGGAGGCAGCCTAGCAGCTGGTATGCCAAGATCCACACTCCTATACTCAATTTTCCACCGCAGAAAAGCTTGTAGATTTATCCTTGATATCAATGGCACACATTTCTGCAATACATAGTGGCACATTTGTGGTTAAAATCTGGGACAGAATGGCTTTTAAGGGACAGAATGAATGATTAATATTTCATACATATTTTAAAAAAATGTAGTTATTGATTCAGCGAACACAATGAAAAATAGCACTGATAATCAATTTTATTTCCACATTTCACTGTTTATAATGACAAGAATAAACATGCCTGTTAACTGGCATAAAGCAGACTATATTCATCTGGGGAAAACATCCCTGGGCCTCCAAGCTTGTTATCTGTCACTCAAAAAACGATCCAATAGCATCCATAATGCTTCTAAAGCCCTCCTGTTGTCTTCTGCCCCTGAATCCTGCTGTGCTTGAAGATGTGTCGGCAGCAGCAAATTATTAAATTGTATTTTTCATTCTCAAGGGTTGTCAGCAGCCTTGCAACAAATAGAATTTCCCAATATAATTATGATTACTAGAGGGAAGGTGAAAAAGAAGAGCTGAGCAGGGATACCACTGGCAAACAATGGGACTTAGGGTTTTGACAAGTATTACCTACTTACTTCATATTGTTATTCTCAAGCCAGGCCCAAATTTGACTGATAATCTAGTTCTGTCCTAATACAAATGTTTCTCAAAGGAACAAAATAATGTGTATGGAGAGACAGTCAGAGTTCAATAGACTTTCTGTCATCGACTCTTTCTGCTGATAAAATGCACTAGGCAGCGAGGTGAAAGGGAGCCATTTGCAGAGTTGACAGATTCCATCATGGATGACTTTAGCATACCTGAGAGCTGCTCTTTCCCTGCCTTCAGCATGCCCTCTGCAAGCGATAGGGGTGATGAATCAGGCTTTATGGGCCTTCAGAATGCCGGCGAGGCCAATATGTGCGAATGGCTGTTAAAATCTGACATAACTTGACCAGGCCCCTTTAACAAGCTCCAAGTCATACTACACCCACAGTCCAGGCACATTTGTATGATTCGCTAATATACTTGGTCCTTATAAGCAGCTCACTGAGTTTCTGAATACCAGAGTTGGGTGCTACTCTAAGTCACAAGGGAAAACAAATATTTTTCCTTGCAATAAAGCTCAGGATCTTCTTTGACTTCTTCCCTTACTTTTCACTGCTGCTGGCAGTGATGGAAGACCAACCATGGTTGAGTGAGATCTAGCAAACTGTCCTTGCCCTGAATTATTCTTTCTAACAAAAGGCTATTAATAAAAATTAAAAATGAGAGTGAAAGACAGCTAGAGAGACAAAAACATAATGAAACCCTTTTACATATTCTTTCCTGATTTCTAACATTGTGACTGTGAAAGGAGAAGGAAATGATGTTCTACCTCATTGTTTCATTATTATCCAAAGCTGATGAGTTAATCTCTTTGAAGTTGTTTCCCTTTCATTATTTAAGCGCCCGAAAGCACTACAGGCAAGCAAAATATATACAGGCACAAATCACAAAGTTGGAGAAAATTTAAAAAATCTGAAAGATTGTAACCTAATAAAAGGAATCAATCTGACAAACACAGCAGAGTAAAATGCATGCAGTATAAGATAAACAGACTGAATTTATATAGTGCTTTTCTGGTCTCACTGGCCACTCACACAAAGTTACACATAGTAGTTTGCTTTCTGTCACCAGTGACGCATCAGTGCAATTTGGGGGTTTAGTATCATGCCCAAGGGCACTTCAACACGCAGAGTGGATGAGCTGGGGATTGAACCACCACCCTAGTGGATAAAGCACTTTTCCTTCTGAGCTAACACTGCTTTTAGTTGAAAAATTGGATTGTAGCTTTTGAGTGTTCTTTAGCATTAACAAAATGCTGTTGTGTCTTATCTATGAACATAAATCATGAATTTTGCTTTGGTTGTTTTACCTGCGTGGGAGAGATGAACTACAGTGAAGTACAGGACACCTGTGATCCTTTTTGCATGTGACAGTCGAGTTAACTTTAAACGCTATTTTGTGTCAAAATGTTTCTGGTTTCTCAAAACTGTATGGTGCTGCAGTCTGACTATCTCATTTTGAAACAACACGCTGAATCTATTAATCTGCCTCCATACCCCAGTTGCTCTTTGTTTGCTTTTACAGTGACCTGTTTTTCTACAGCTTCATATCGAGAAGTTTTTTTCTAGCTGTAAAAGCCTCTTAATTTTTGTTTTTTGTTTTTTTGTTTTTTTTTATATCCATCATGTTGCCTTGACAACAGACTTGGCTAATCCATAGTGCATGGGGCACAACTGTTGGGCCATAGACAAGGGCAGAATGATGCACAAAAATGGTAATATCACCTGGACCTGGGTGTGTGATGTCTCTTCACTCTGATCTTCCCTCTGAATATTTTGTTGATCTTGTGAAGTCACATTTTCACACAGCCATGCCATGTGCACATCTATATGTGTGTGTGTGTGTGTTTGCGCATTTTTGCCAGTGGTCTGGCAATCATAGGGAATAACACAGCTCCATGATTGCACACTGCCCTTGAAAAAAATCTATTCCCAGTTGAACTCAAAACAGCCTGAAGCCTTTCTCACCAAACTCAATATTTTTCCTGTATACATTCTGCTATAGGTGGACAAGAAACATAAAGAAACAGTGGTATTTGTGGCAATGAATTACAGCAGGACTCTACAGTGTACCACACACTCTGCCCACACATAAAGAGAATGCTATTGTTTCTAATATAAATCATTGTTATTCTCTGAAGAGAATTATTGTTTTCCACTAAGTAATTAGAAGCATACAGTACCAAATAAAACTAGTACAGGATCACAACATATCATAAGCTTTGTGTATTCTGAACAAATACATTGTAGGACCCAAGTTAAGTGCTATTTTCATCCTCATGTCAATGTTTTTGTTTTTTTTTTCTCTTTTTAGGTTCAGACGTGCTTTTTCTTCTTGTTAAATGTCACTGACAGGTTTTGACATCAAAACTTAAGTTAGCAGTATCCATCCTGTCATACTGTATTTGTAAACAGCTTACGTTTCCTTCTCTGAGCTTAGGAAAGGAGGTGAAGCCTGACAGCAGACAAGGGTTTTTAACAAACATCCTCACATGCATACATAATGCCTCATTTCAAAAGAGAGAAAGGTTGCCGCTCCATTTCATACGTAGCATTTCTCTGAGCGCCCAGGGGATACCTTCTGTCCACAACTTCTATGGGCTGCATGCACTATACTTAGCAACCCTGAATCATACTGTATGGTTGCACACTTCACCACTCCCCCTATCTATGCATCAAGGGAATGAGTGATTTAGTGTAATAAGATTATGCCTCCAGAGGAATTTATGTGTCTATGCAGAGTCAAAGTTTCCTAGAATAATCCATCTCATGATGAATTACCTTGAGTTTTTGCAGGCTTAAATTTGATTTGCTGGACAAACTTTGAACGTCATGCTTTGGCTCCATCAGCAGCAACATGCTGTGTCCATGTTGTGCAGATATTGATTGATGTAGCTAAGAAGTACGATTGCTGTCCTACACAGCAGAAGACAAGGCCAATGGAAATCCTGTGGATTTCTGTGGCTCAAGCGGATTTAACTCATCAGCAGAATAGGTATCACTTGGGTCCTCAGGGAGTTGAGCTGGGGATACATCAAGGGCAGATGTGAGGAGGGAGGTGACCCCTGACCTTTGGCTCCCACTAACTGACCTTAGAACAAGATTTCTGTATCTGAGCTAAGGCTTAAATCTTCCTCACTGGATCAATTTGATGATGTATAGAGTGTTATGCAGGAAGCTTGGGATAAGAGCTCAATATTTAAGTATAAAGACACCCATGGGACACAGTGTATCTGTGAAGTCACCGCTCTGTTTTCTTGCAAGCTGCTTAGATCAAGAGTTAACTCAAAAGAGGCAAACAAAAATTTACAAATAATGTATTTGTGGTCACCCAGTTCATCTTTTTAGATTTCCAAAATATCTCTGAAGTATTCAACAGTTTTTTTCAGTTTTTATGTGGTAACCCAAGTAAAATCAGATGAATAAATGTAATAATATGCAAGTTTTCCTAAGGTGTTTTTTTTTTTATTGAAGGTCTGTTTAATTCAAGTGTCATATGAGAAGTGAGATCTCATTGTTAATGGAAAAGGTTGAGTAGAAATTTATTTGTTTTCTTTTTATACTTTGAATTTTAGGAAAAGCTCAAGTAGAAAAAAAATGCTTGCAATCCATGAAGCACCAATCATCACTTACACTTGAGATTTTAATGGCACTGAAAATTGAATTTTAGCTACTTACATTCCAAAGCTACTTGACTGAAAAAGAACATATTTACTACATGATATGTAATTGGCACTAGTGACAATGTGGCATGCATGGCTAAAACATCAACCAGGTGGGAGTTTGAAATTTCTCACCTTTGGAAGGAGCAAAAGTAAGCAGATGGCAGGCCTTTAGGGTCCATAGCACATTGTCGACAACGAATTACAGTCCAGAGGGGAATGGGATGGCTGATAACCTCCATCCCATGGTTCCATCTGCTGAATCCTAAGCAAGGACAGTGCATGCAGACATGCAATGGCATTTTTGCAAATATGATGTAGGATTGTACAAAAGGTGACTCGGGAAGAATAGATCTTTTCTTTTTTTTTTCTAGGATGTGTGGTGTGGTAGTGGAGCACATAATACAGCAACAGACCATTTTGTTAAATAAAAAATCTTCAATAGTGTTTCTTTTTCTGAATCACAATAGCTGAACAACAGCTCATGATAAAAGATTACTGGTGGTGTAACACACTAAATTAGATGGTCATTCAAAGGGATTCAACCTGGCATTTATGCCTTCAGTACAAAGCAAACTCTAAACTGTTTTCATCTACTCAAAGCTCCTCTGTATGCCTCTTTGGGGTGATCTAGAAAGAAAAGACTTAGAAATAGCAAGCAGACCGTGTCAGAAAGCACATGCCAAGGCCAAGTCTGTCTTTTGTCTTTTAAAACAAAGTGGTTCGTCATGTTGCATACATTCACTAGGTTTCAAAATAGGCTTTCATCACAATGGGACTATCTAAATCCTATTGTGACAGAACAAGGCAATGTTCTCAGAATAAAACAGAAAAGGAATAATGTTGTATATAATTGTAGTTCTTTCACTATATTCTCCAACTAGGTTTAGCTCCATTCATGCCCATGCTAATCACAACATACCCTGAGCAGGAGAATTACCGCCAAACATAACTGAGACTGTTATAATTGCACAGCAGGAATTGGCAGGAATGTCCAAAACCATCAATATGAACTACATAAACTGAGTTACTTGTTTTCACACATGACTCAGATATATCAGTGTCAGTATTTAGGGACCAGAGGAAAAATGAAAGATTGTATGAAAGATTCTTTGTCCCTCTCTACTGAAATTGTAACCAGTGATGCAGCCACTCGCATGCTCTGCAAACCCTGCTGCCCCACAATATTGTTCAGCCTATTTGTATGTGACAGGGGGTCCCTTCTCCTGCCACAGTTCTATGTGGAGCAGCTACAGTAAGAAATCACAGCCTCTGCTGGAAAAAAAAACAGCTGTTTGTACTTATGTAATGGCTGCAGGATGACTGTTCATATCCTGGCTCGTTGAAGCTGTCACAAATCATTAATCTTGGGCCTGTCTGTGGGGCCATGCTGTCAAGTTGCCTTTGGACAACTGTAGCTAGACAGAAGCAGGACATATCATTTAGGCAGGTGCCTCATACCTTCATAATATTACAAGATAGCTTATGATAATCCAATCTCACCTGCAGCACCTATGCCTTTGAACCTGGACACTGAACTGAGCGGATAAACTACACAGTGCATGCACTTTACCTAAATAATCATACAGTTACATACGGTATAAGTATAACCTTTTGTGAGTACTTTTTCTGTTCAAGGATAACTTAAAAAAAACATACAAAACAGCCATTGCACATTTATTGATTGCAGGAATAATGTATGTCTGTTTCTTTACCTTGTGTTACATAGATACATCCTGTAAGGATGCATTCTTGGTATCAATCTGCAACACAGGTACCAGATCATATAGCACACCAGTGGGCTTAGCAGCAGCATTAAACATCTCAAGTAACTTCTTAATTTTGCAAGACATTGAAATGACTCACTGAGAGAGACTATATGCCCTCTTCTGGCAGTTAAATGCAAAGAATTTAGTTTGACTGAGACTTCCTTATGTACTTACATACATGCCATATTGTACTTGATATAATTGTTTTATCGACTTCATATATGACATATCCAGGGTCAGTCATTAAGCCAAATATTCAACCATCTACATGTTAACAAATTTAAAAAAAATTGTCACACCTATGTATGTCGTGTGAATGTTTGCATTTATTTGTAGGGATTACAGATATAAAAGTGTTGAGCACATTTAATTAATACTAGGTTGAATAAAATGGACATTTGATTTTTAATAAAACACAGACCCTGCGGCACATTGTACAGGAAAAATGAAAGTGATTTTTTTATTTATTTATTTGTTTTTTGGTCTACTTATTGCTGACATTTTGCAAATTAGAACAAATAAATTATAACATTATTGAACCATTAAAGTGAGATGTAGAGTTTGGCCCAGCTCATAATTGCTTTTTCAAAGACTAGCCTTGGAAGTAATTAGAGGTCAGAGTAAAAACACTAACCGCTCAGATAATCAGCCTGCCATCAACACCTTAGGGGCTGTATTGTGCTATCAGCTTGACCCTGCTTGGAAAACACACTCTCCCTGCCTTATTTGCAGACTTTACTCTTTAGACACAAAGTGTTAGTGGATTGATTAGTGCAAAGGTCGCCATGTAATACTCCCAGCATATTTGTGGCACAGGAAGCTATTGACTAAACAAAATGGATTGCATCATACTTTTCAGAAAGACTGCTGTTTAGCTGCCCTAGTTTGAGCAGAGTAAACTAATTAGGCAGTCCCTTTTTTCCTGCAACAAAATCTCTTTTTATTGCTTGACCTTTTCAGTGACAAACTTGTGATTGAGTGTGGATTTCATTATGGAGAGGAACTCATCTTTATTGATCATATTAAGAGACAGGTTGTAGGAGGTTGTTAAAGGCTGAAAGGTGGATTCTGATGAATATAATCACAATCATCAGGCTCCAAACCACTGCGTCTACTCAGCGACCTCTCTTTTTTTTTAATTTTTGTTTTTAGTTTGTTTTTAGTTTGATTAACGTCTTGCATAGATTTCTTGTAACCTTATTATATGAAAAGACCACACTTCATTTGTATCAGACACATGTGTTGTTGTTGCCTGATCGTTGTGTCCATGATCGTTTGGCAACAGGTATGAGGTGCAAATAACTGTGAATAATATATGCTGGCCTTCACATGCCAGTGTCTTGACAGCTTTAAAGAAAAACAATACTTGGCTTTCAGTAGGAAGTCATGGTGCTTTATTTATGGTTAATTTAATTTATTTACAGTATTTCAGCTTCAATAATTGATGTAGCATCCATGGATCATTCTTTTCACAAGGAGGGAAGACAGCATCCTATTTAATTTTGTTATTTTCCCATTAAAACCTGAGAAAACATCAAAGGCAGAATGATTTAATTAACAATGTGGAGAGTCTGTGTACAGCCGTCTGCATTTTGCAAATTACTCTTTGCTGAAAATAAGAGACTTATCAGGTCCATACAGACATCGCTGCACACCTCAAAAGAAGTTGTGTTGACACAAGGAAGGGGAAAATACATGTCTCCCCCAGACAGAATTATCCACTTCACAGGTATTTTCAGTTTACAGTTTCCAGGTTGAAAAATTAATATCCTTTCTTCTTCTGCCAGTAGAGTTTACAATTCTTTGTTGTGTTTACTGCAAAGTGCAGACGGAAGAAGAGTAGAAGGAGAGTAGGTGTCAAAAATGGAGCGTCATTGCAATTCATATTCTTATAGCATTTGAATTCTTGATACTTGTTTTTTGACGGGTCAGAGTTTCAAGGAAGCTGCTTCTTAATGATTATTTCCCATATTATCACTTGGGTTTGGCAGCTTTAGGTTTGTTTATCAGCACTTGAGGCAAAGATGTGCAATATAGCCAATGAACTCCAAGAAGGGCTCTCAACATGTTTGATAATGACAGTGAATAATAGTTTTGATGAAAATGGAAAGAAATGCCGGCTGGGGCATGTTCACCACTTTAAATGATAATTGGGCCACCTTGGTCTTTACAAACCCATATGAATCAAAGAGCAATTGAAATGAAGGGGATGTGAGCCCACAACACTTGCAGTTTTAAAGCACTAAACACATTGTTGTCAGCAGTGCACACAGTTTGTTTTAATGTCTAACAATCTTATAGAATACAGTTTGTTTGCTTTGGTCCTTTTTTTAAACTTAATTTTAACTAAAGGTGAAGTATTAAGTTTGATTAAATTTCCCTAATTGAATCACAAATTATTCAGGTCACATGCTTGCAAATTAGTACATGAGTTTATTATATTTTATATATTATATGGATAACTAACACCCAGTCTTCCTTATGTTGATTGAAAGGTACCACAAAAGTCAGTGTGGGAGAGAGTGGAAGAGACAATGCAAGAAATGCTACAAACTATAGCAGATCATCATTGGATGAGGTTGAGCATAAAATATATTTTTAGACTGTATCCAAACCTGCAGAGAAAGTTCCCTGATCCAAGGCATGATTTAATAAATCAGACTACCTGAGATTGTCTCGACAATAAACAGCAAGAAGAAGGCAAAGGAGTGCAAATAGCAAGAAATAGAGACAGACAGAGTAGAGACAAAGACCGAAGAATGGTGAGAGAATCATTTTATGTTCTTTCTAGGGGTGACAGTCCTGACCAATTCCATTTCATACCTATGTTGTGTTGCAGTGTTCCTCCTTCTACTTGACATTTCTGGGTTAGAAAGTGCCTATTACAGGTTACTATCATCATGTTTCACATAAATTCACATTAGATAGAAATTATCTTTTTCTCTGTCGAGGAGTGGTCTTGTTCTATTATTCTAGTCATGAGCAAGTCACCACAGGTGAAGGGAAAAGAAGAGCAAGGTAGAGTTTTATGATGATAGAAATGTCACATTTGATAGCATCACTTTAATTGCACGCATGTACTAAGTTGTTCCTCAGCACGTGCACATTGTGTTGGCTAATGTCGTTCTTTTGGTGGCATTCAAATTCACGTTATTTCACTGTACAATGACAAGAAAGCATCTGGTGTTTCATCTTTTGCTTTAATAATCATTATAATTGTAGCTTAAATTAATCATGGATGACCTTTTGTAGCATTTGATGAGCAACCAGTTTCTTGCAAAAAGAAACAATAAAGTCATTAAAACAGGGGGAAAGACAGTAGTTTTGTACAGTATTAATTAAAACAACACTTAAACAACTAGCTCTATTTCAACTACTACTTGTGCTTTTATTATTATTATTATTATTATTATTATTATTATACCCTTACTGTTTATTACAGATGAGAGCCAGGGTGGTGGGCATGCTGGGGAGTTGGTTTAAGGGACTGAATGTCATCAATCAGCATTAACCGTCAGCGCTGAGCTATCGACTGATGATTCACTACGGCAGAATCTCCTCTGACTCTAAAATGAAAGGCAGCAGTAGCAGCAATAACACGACACAGAGACACTCAGTTGATTGGCACCTCATTGAGTCTGGCAGGGGAGCCTTTGATTGCACTAGCTGTCAATATCACGTAATTGTTTTTCTTACATACATGGTGCCCTCTGTTTAGTCTCTGTTTTTCATTTCTTTCTTTTTTCTCAGCAGGCTCTACAACTGCATACAGCTATTTTGTGGATTTTTTTTTCTTTTTATGAGTTAGTATGAATTTGATGCAATGTGACCATTCTATAGGTAGCCCTACATTTACATTCTTGTTAATACTGTGAGCAAAACCTTGTCTGTGTACCATTACATAATATGTCATCTTAAGATCAGTACATTAAGATTCATATCCCTTACTAGACAGCTAGATTAGCAGCATATGGTTGTAAATCTGTCCTTCCTAGCCGCCTCAGGGTGTGTTGGAGTAGCCAGTTATGCCTTGAAGCTTTAATTGGGTCCTCTCAATTATCACATTGTGTTACTGGAATACATATACTGACCACACTTCTGTCTCGCTGTGTGTTCATTGAAGTCAAGCTCAAATTGAATTTAAATCTTAAATGACACCCATAACTTCCAGGGGAACTATTCAGGGCTGAGAGAGCAACCCTGTTTTCCACCCCAAGGTCAGTGGAGAAGATGAGATTTAATTGAAATTGAAGCTGTCTACCTGATAGTTTGAAATAATTAGCAATGTCAGAGTGGAGAGAGGACAAGTCAGGGATGAAGACAAATAAAAAGGACATCAGCACTAGATAAAAATGGCAAGTCATCAATTCTAGTGAATTGAATGTCACTGTGACTGACTGGACTTTCCTCCTGAATGTCGCACATGAAACTTAAACAGGGAATGTAAACAACATAAATGATACAGAAACTGCGAAAGATTTATAGAGACAACTGGGCAGTTAAATTTTTTTTTTTTTTTTTTTTTTTTTTAAAAAAAAAAAAAATTTTTTTTTTTTTTTTTTTTTTTTTTTGTAAAAAAAAAAAAAAAATAAAAAATAAAAAAAAAGTGCAGGGCCAAACTGGAAATCAAAGGTTATTGCACGTTTGACATTT
>VUQI01015842.1:37011-53816 GCA_015106735.1 Paratilapia polleni
GGACAGCAGAAAGAAAAAAAAAAAAAAAAAAAAAGTCTACAAAGCATAACTAGGCCAATAGTAGACAGTGCTGCATCTTCGTCTTTTGCATTCTACATTTTCACCCTGGACCAATACATGAAATAAAACACATAAACTCAAAGCCTTGCACATACACACATGCATAACTATTATTACTTCCATATGCTGATTGCTCTATCTCTGCCAACTCTATTAAGAAAATATTCACTCTTAGCATTATCTCAGTAGCTTAGCCTTCAAAGGAGCAGACCGATGCGCTTTGGAAATGTAGCCTTTGTTTTCTTCCTTTTTGTTTCTATTACGCTCATTTTGCTGCTCAGAAACATTCACATGGTACCAGCTATGGAGCCAATTATGAAATTCTCAGTCTAATTACTTTGATGTGTGATCTCAGTACTGACCCTCATTGTGGTTTGGAGGTTTGGAATGATTCTGTTGCTTCTCCTGAAACATGCTATGCATGTACAGTGGCAGTGAAAAGGTGACAAAGACATAGCAAAACCAGCTTAACACTTCCTCTGTTCCCATCACATTTTTAACACCTGTGTTCTTGCTATTAATTACCATCCTATTTTCATTCCGCTAAGTTGCGCTGCAAAGTTTCTGTTATCAGTTTTTACAATGTGTTGACACTGAAATAATAGACCAGGGTGCAAAGAGTTCTTCAGGGCTTTGAATCTAACTGAATTATTGATGTTAATGTTATTTTGGCAGTTATCATAAGAATAGACATTCGTACTATTTGAAAGGCCCTCCCTGCAGGCTGTCGCTCACAAGGTTCCATAAACACACTGCATCACTGCCTGTGTGTGCAAATTGCACTGATGATAATAACTACTTCAGACTAACTTCCTGCTGTAACAGATTGGGTGCAGTATAATCTATTGCTACAGCAATAAGTGACTTTGCTGATATCCATTTTTCTTTCCTGTAACATCCAAGCCAGGTGTCTACATCATCAGGTATATGATTCATGTGATTCATTTTGTTGTACCACCTTGCAAATTGGGAACAGGCCTAAATCTATAATGCAACATGGTATTCTCAAGGGAAAGTGCAAGGCAAATTGTGTTAGTATGCTATTAGCTGCCACACCTATTCTCTCAGATCAGGACTCTTATCCTTATAAAGGGGATTTATCTGAGACTTTGTGAAACGATCTCTTAAAGGAACAGTGTGTCAAGGACAAGAAAAAAAGGGCAATTCAATTTCACCTTAGTCAGTTATGAAAATGAATTGAATTCATAACAGGCAACTTAAATAAATCCTCCTATAAACATCCATTGATGAAAATTGCCCTGTTTGGGAATCCAATTTCAGCCTATTTACTAACACTTTCATTTTCTTTTCTCTATCATTTCCATTTCATACCGTTTCATTGGTATGGGTGTGGGTGTGTGGGGGCGGGTGGTGTGTCACACAATGATATGAACAATACATTTTTAATCAAAAGGAGCACATATCAAAAGGAACATACATCATGATGTCACCGAAAAAATGGAATTTTATCTCTCTGCCAAACACAGATCCAGCACTTCATGTCTGACATCACAGTATGTGATCCAAAAACTGGCCTGAAAATCATTAGAAGTCTTCTCAAGCTCTGTCTACAATTATGTAAGTGGTAAATAAATTCTTAGCTAAATTAAAAATAAAACCCAAACCAACAATTTTAAAGAAACTTTCCCATTTATTAATTTAATAAATATAGGTAATATCTGCTTGTGGAGTGTTTCTAAATATGGTAAACTGCACTATCTTCATATCATGAGAGTATTTATGGAATATGTATGAGTTAACACACACTGTCACACTGTAATAAAAATGTGATTGTTTAAAATACACTGCCCAATCACACATGTAAAGTAAGCACAATACTACCTGTAACCCTGACTGTGTTTTGACTTACTCTGCCTACATAACTCCTATGTACTGTAATATTGCAGCAGCTACATTAATTGAAAGCCTACTTCTAGAGGGAATACTATAATAATTGCATGAATGTACACCAGTAGGATGTTGCTTTTGACAAAAAATATGATTTTTTTTTTAAATTGTATACCTGCATTCATTTTAGTGTATCATATGTCCTCTCACTGCTAAAAGTGGTGTTTTATTTAATTTTCTGAACAAAGAGCATACCATATGAATGTCCTTTTTTGTTTTTTTCTTTTTAATACAAGCGGTTTCTCTGAGTAAGAACTCTCTCTGTGTCAAAACTTTTCATCTTTCAAAAAACATCCAGTAAAAAAGAGTAAATGTTGAGTGGTTACAGCTTTTTCACTTTGCATGATTCTGCTCTCACTATTACTTTTTAGATTTTTCTAATTTCCTATGCCCTAATGATAGAAATAGACAAGATACTATACATACAGATGAGGATTCCTTTTTATTTTAAGAATATTTCTATTGGAAATGTGTTTCATGATTACCATGTCAAGCCGTGTCATAATTTGCATGAACTGTTTGAACTTCCACAAGGCGTTTTTGACACTTGACTACGTGGTTCATGCATCTGTCATTAGAATTGATGTCAGTATTGATGTTTACTGCTTTACACGTCTGTCTGTCTTATGGAACAAAACAAATGTTACACCGTGTACTTGGTCAAGCCTTGTGAAGTGTGCACATACCACTTGCGCCTACGTGCACACAAATATCAAATATCTATACTGTCAGGTAAACTGGAGTTTAAACTGTACATAGCAGTACCCCTAAGAACTAGTAATAATGGTCACAAACTGGAAAGGCACACTTAGTAAATACTAAAGCCTACAGACTAAATACTAGGAATCACTTTGTTCATAAAAATGAAAAAGGGAAAAAAGTAAGAGGTGATGAGATGACAATCTCTGTTGTAATGTAAATGGTACATATACATAATATCAATGAGAGTGTGTTTGAAAGTGTTAATAGGTGATCTTGTATGTGTGTAAGCGAGAGTGTGTGTGTCTCCTTGCATGTATGCGTGGGTGTGTGTGCATACTGGCATGCACATTGCCAGAGTATTTTATGTACACAAATGTATCTTGTACAAAAACTATATCAAAATATGATATAAGACTTAAGTATATGCTTGTAAATTAGTCATCAGTGAGTCAGGTCAAGTTTGCGTTGAGAGAAGGCTTCAGTGCTTGCCAGCAAATCTGTATTTCTTAGTTAAAGCTATACAGTCTGTGTTGTTATGCCTTTGTAAGATATCCCACTTAAATCTATGAAAAAAAAAAATGACCTTACATGGTGAAATGATTTTTCCTGTCATTGAATTTTACTTGAGCCATTAAATATTGAGTCCTTGAAGAATTCATGGATCATGTCTGTCTTTCACTGTTAATTGTTGTTTGATAAGGTTTTTCTAAGAGCATTGATATATCAGTGATGCAGCGTGAGAGCATACTGTCATCATATTCCAATTATGACGAATACAAGCTAATGATATAAGACCCATCAAATGGGAAGTGACATGTCATCTTGTTCATTTCTGGAAATTAACACTCCAGAGGAAACAGTTCAACCTATGACATTACACATGGTAGAGAAGACAGAGAAAAAAAATACAGGATCTGCACACTGAAATTTCCAGGCTTGCAATGATTTGAACTGGGTTTGCCAGAGAAAATAAAACATAACCAGTTTGTTTCTATGCCATTAGTGGAATAGACCACTGTTTTTCTTTTGCATAGATGACTCTTGCTTTCAGGGGCACGTGCTAAAGCTTCTCTGAGCAGTTTATGTCCTGTGAGTAAGTGTAAGCTGTACTGGCAATGCAAAAAAATAAAATTAAAAAAAAAAATCACCTGAATTTCAGAGTAAGCAGAACCTTTTCGAAGATTATGTAACTGGTTAGCAGACAGACTTGGAAGCTAGTGGAAACAATTCTAACAGATGCCCCAACTGTTGTTGATCACTTGCAAACACGCAGCTCAGTCTGTACCCGGGCAGTGTTGGACCCAGTGCTACTGCCGTTTTGTATTTTTCTTTTTTTTTCTTTTTAGTTTTTGCTTTCAGTTCAGTTTATTTTCAGTTAGTTTTCAAAGTTGGTTTGCTTCTTTGCTAGTTTTAGTTTAGTTTTTACTAGTTTTAGTGTTTTTGTCTTTTGCTTTCTAATTGTATTAGGTTATTTGTCAGGGGCAAAATTCATGAAGCTTAGAAAGGGTATTACAGCACAAACACACAAATACTTTGTGAGAGCAAATGACTCACAAAATTTGAACAAACTGTCAAAAAATAAAATGTTTCATGCACATTTTATTTTGTCAGTTTTGTACCAACACAGTATCATTTGAGATAGAGCACATGTATTAAAGGCAGTATTTGAGCAAAATGTATTACGACACCTTTGGATGCACTAATGTATGTTGAATAATAAGAAAAAGGCAAGTAACAAAGAAATAAAGAGCGGTTGGTCAGGGGTTAATCCTGTAGCAAGATAATGACTGAAAACTTTAGACAAAAAAGAAAAGAACTACACTGTAGGTGTCAGTGGAAGACGAACACAGTCTCCGTCGAGCTAATTTGGGGTGAACTGAACAGAAGGGTGAAAACAAAGCAACCTAAAGGTGCAACCCATTTGTGGGAACTTCTGCCACAGTGTTAGGAGAAATTTTTTCAGAAATGTTACATTTCCTCCACAGAAAGAACGCACAGAGTGAGTCTGGCTGCTGAATTTAAAAAAAAAAAAAAGAAGAAAAAGAAAAATACATTTAGGATAATAAATCCCTTCATCAAGACATTTAAATTTCAATAACAACAGGAAAATGTTAGGTTTCTTAAACTTTTGACCCATAGTTTACAGTATTTGTACCGATCCCTTAGGTCCATCAAGAAGAGAATAGTGACATACTACTACCTGATAATTTGTTTCAAACTTTTGTTGTTGTTTCCCATAATCTTCTAAAAGAAATATCTGGAGATTTACCTGCCAATTATTAAACTACATTAAACAAATAGTCTCATCCAGCTTTTTTTTTTTTCTAGGTCTAGTGAAAAAATGCCACGTACAATGAGATTGAACGGTGACTGTAAACTGTTGTTTGGAGAACCAAAATAATGCGCTGAAGGCTATATAAAGCTCAGCAGAGGCCATGCAAAATTCAATTCAGTTCAATTTTATTCAATTCAGCACCTGAAGCCGCTTAAAAATACAATTCCAGTGAAAATTTTACTCATGTGATCCACTTTTAAAATAAAGACATTGATTAAAACTGAAAAAAAAAAAAAATGTTATTCAGTTAGACTTTTGTATGTTGCAACTACTGGATCATTCCCATCGCTCTCTTCAGTCTAACATTATGGCATACAGTCCAGCTATAACTCATAACTGACCTCCATTCACAGTGGAAATTAAACCCGAAATCCTTGCTCTGAAATTTAGGGAGCTCAGTGTTTAATAAAAAGTGTCATCCAGATAAGTCAGTAATGTTTTTAAGATGTTACCATTGCACGTACCATGAACCCCTTAAAAATCACAGACTGCTTCTTTTCAACAGTATATTAAGTCAAACTTGTCAGTCAGGTGCAGTGTAAGTCAGATTTATATAGTGAAAGAATTGATTGAGCCTTTAAAATGTATTTAAAGAGCCTTTAGAGTCTACATTGCACCTTGACTGTTTTTCTTTAGAAGGGGTAACACTTGTTAATCAATTATTCAACAATGGCCCAACAATGGCCGTAGGACACAACTGGACAAAATAATCTTGTACCCAAGAAATATACCAGAAACATCTAAGTTGCAAGCTGGTCGTGTCCACTCAAGACAGTGTTTGCGATTCCACCAGACGTGACTCATTTCAGAAGCTTTCCACTCCATGTAACATAAAATAGTGTGGGGTGTATTTTTTTTTTTACCAAAGCTGAGTCAAGCTTCACAGAGTGGATGAGGAGGGCAGCAAATCATACATTAGAACAGCATAGAGAACCCAGGGATATTTCAAAATAAAAGACTCCATGGAGATTAAACACGTCACTTTTGAAACATATCTGGTGTGATTTGAAGCCATTTGAAGGACAGCAAAACCCGTGTGGGAGACGCAACGTCACAGACACACACACAGTGTTTTTGTTAGTCTTTGATTCTATATAGAAGTAAAGAAGTACATTTAGGTTTAAAATTTATTATTATTATTATTATTGTTGTTGTTGTTGTTGTTGCTTTTAATCCATCTGTACTAGGTGTGTGTTTGTGTTCCATTCACCCATCCATCCTTGTTACAAATTCATCCGTTAGTCAGACTACTCATCTCTCAATCTGTCTATCCATGAAAACTTTGATGCCTCAAAGGCAAATTCTAAAACAGCCTCAACAATCCCCCTGGGCTATGAATCCAACCTGAGGCCCTTTTGGCTTAATGCTTTATCCACTATACTTTCATGAATGCACAAGACCTCAGAGGGGAAACCTCAGGCATGCAGTACACTATTGATGCTCACAACAACAGGACATGACAGGATCTCTTGGCACTGACTCCTAACTTGTGTGACACAAAGAGCCATGTCATGTATCTTGTAAGACTTCAAAGCCTTTCTGGACTGTGTCATCTTGTAGCATCTTCAGCATATGTTCAGTCCCCAATCTCCTTAAGAGAGCTGGCTTTGACCTGCCCCATTAGTTTTCCATGGTAATTGGCTAATAATGAGACAGCGAAAGTCCCAAGGATGTCTGCACTGTCAAAACACATACCCAACTACACCAATCTGCATTTCCAGTAATTACTGCATATTTGAACAGAAAGAACTTTGTGATCCTTACAGTGAGTTGAATGCTTGCCACACACACACCCCACACCCTCATTCCCATCTGCTAACAAGCCCAACTTATTGTAAGCCTACTTAGTTCTCAAGGTGTCATCTGTTGAAGTGTCAGGAGAACATATAGAGATTGTCAAACAGTACACTCATTTCAAATTGTAATTAAACTGGCCATCAGGTACCTAGAGGCTGTTTAGTCAACAGCAGGGTACTAATTACTATAAGATGACCTTTGGAATAATATCTGGTGAATTATTCATAGTTGAGAAAATTGCTTCGGAGACATGCCAACGACATCCAAGGGACGGCTGAGTGTACACATACTCAAAGATTTCAGACTGGCCATGAAAATAAGGTCACTACATGGATAAAACAAGAACTTTTTGTCTGAGAATATGAGTGGCTGGAATACAACTATAAGGACAAAATCCAACTTTTCAAAAGACGAATGTCAGACAGAATAGACTGGCTTATGTAAAGGTAATGCAAAGGAATTTGGAGAGAAAAGGTGTCTGTCTTGGGGTGCTTTAAGAACCAGAAATATTAACAACAACAACAAAAGAAAGCAGTATGCTTAAAAACACAAAAACATCTGTTTATACTGTATATTATTTTCTACTTATGGTGATCTCCAGTAGAACATAAGGTAATTAATTTAATGGAAAGACATCCATAATTGTACATAAAAATGAAATAAAATTAAAGACAAAAGACAAAGCCCTGATAACATATTTCAGCAGATTCATCTGCCTACGGTGGCTTTCAAAACCCACTAACAGCATCTCCCTCATGCTTGAAATGTTTCTGTGAGGTATTCTGCACAGAGGGGACAGAGGTCCTGAACAGTTACTTCCCCATCTCTGCTTAACCTTTAGGGAAACTCTGCCGAAATTACTTCTCTGTATTTCAAAACCCCTCTCTGTATTTCTGCGTGACATAAATCGATAGCTGTAAACCTAAATGACTGGAAATCTGTGTGGCTAAATCTGTAAAGGGGAAGAAAAAAAAGAAAAGGAATTGCTTTTTTATAAGGCTAGTTCGGTTTGTTGGTTTGTCGGTTGTCTCTGTGTAACTGCATCCAGTATGATCTCAGTTGAGTATATGTGGGATGCTTTGAAAGAAGGTCAGAAGCAGGACTCTTATTCGCCACTGCAGAGGACCCAAATGATTAGTCAAAATTTGAGGTAATTGGTAGTAATTAACAAGGACCTTGTTCTCTTGGACATTAGAGAGCTGCACTGATGCCAGATCCCGCCCTCTCCACCTGCCATTAGAGAGCAATTACTGATAGGAGACAGTAGACATTACAGTAAGATAAAATGTATGCAGCTGTGTGTGTCTTTATTTAAAATACTCCCATGAAAATACTTGCTCACATCTGAAAACCTAATGTGACAAGACATCTATAACAATTTAAGAACGTACCAAAGTTCTAATGTACTCTGGCCTCTTCTTCCTTGGTCCATTCATGGCTTTATTGAATGACTTTTTAGCATGACCTCTTTTTTCTTTTAGTTTGTTTGACACAATGCTGGGTCCTCTGTTCATTTCACATAGATTCTTGTTCTGCAGACAAACACTTTCTGTGAGCCAAATTTGTCAGTGCATGTGACACTGCACATGCTTAGCATGTGACAGGAGCATTTAAGTTTAGCCAATCAGCATGCTAATATTTCCTAGTCAGTATTAAGGACAAAACTACATCTGCTGATGGAATGTTATTTAGTTGGTGGGTATTTAGCAATAGGCGTATTGGCCTATTTAAAATTCTGACCCCCTGGTAGGAGGGAAGGAGGATTATTAGAATCAAAAGTCATCACAAGTCAAGGGATAAAAAAAATGCGTTAAACTCTGTCTGTGTAAATTTAATGGAAAGGGTGTTCTGGAAGGGTTTGAGATTTTTAGTGTTTCAGACCATGCAGCCCATACAGTCACAGCTGGGCTAAACTGGCTTTTCAGGTTGGCAAAAAAAAAAAAACCCAAAAAATGTTTGTGTTTGTTCCCTCAAATTTATTAATAACAACTACCACTAGCTCTACGTCTCTGCCTAGTAGAAAGAAAGATGTTTCAAGTGCTGGCTTGCCTGATAGGTAATGAAAAGAAACGAAGTTCACACTGTGCCCCTTTCGCAGTAAGGAAGTACTTTAGTGAAACTGCTTTTACTGCGAGTTCTTTGTGCGTATCTAAAGACAGTATCACAGGGCAGCCTGACAAGCCTGTTCGTGTTCCGCACACATGCAGCTTTCCTGCAGTTAAGGCAGCAAGTCCCTGAAGCTCTTCCTCCATGGAGTTTATTGTCAGAGTCTATCCGATGGTAGGATGCCTCTCCCTCCTCTTTGAAATCCGGAAGATCAAACAAAACAACAATGTTGACGCAGGGAGTGTTTGAGGTTTGAATATATAATCAATTTCCAGGGTTAGATGTTTTATTTGCTGTTGCATTGTTACTATATTACTAAACTGATAATGAATGAGTTAATAGGCTATGTTGTCTCTTTACTTTGTTTTGTGTGCCATCTATCTATCTATCTATCTTTTTTTTCACCAAGAAATTGAATGGGCATAAAAAATACTGCAGTGGGCTTATAAAAACAGATGGCATTAATGTTAAATGTGCGTGGTATGTAGTAATTAAAAGCAATGATACAGTTTGTCCTTCCAAAACAGTGTTATTCTTGGCAATCAACCTTTACTTTCAGAAACATCTTTTGTACAATGGCAAGTGAAAGCATGGTGGGATGAAAAGAAAGAAGCAACAAGGAAAATCAATATAGCAATTATGCGTGCAGATAATGGACATCAAGGTGTTATTTGGAGAAACCGAAAAGGAGGAGTGACATAAAGCCAATTCGAATAGTGCAAACAATTCATTTTCCCAGATCTGGTGCTTCTGACACGTATTTAGTGTCACCTGGCTCCAGAAAACCAAATTGTGTTTTTTGTTGTTTTCCAGCTTTGCCACAGCTGAAATAGTACTGTTTGGCACTATTTAATCACTAGGTTATTCTTTATCTTTCTACACAATCACCAACCTCTGTTAAAACCCAGTTTGTCATTATGCTTCTACCAGTTACGAAAAGCCTAAAAACAAAGGCAACAAACACAGTGATTAGCTAATTGAGATTTTAGACAAAATCCACACTCACACACTAATAGAGAATGGCGAAGGGCAGGGAAAATAAACACACACATTTATACACCTCCACCACTCCATGCTTTTACCTGCTCAAAAGAGGTCACCTCCAGCTCTGTCAAGCTTTGCAGGTGGGTCAGAGATCTGGGTTTGATAACTGGAGGGAGTTTAGAGAGCAGACATTTGACAGGCATGACAATGCTCTGACAGCCCTCATTGCGCAATGATTAATGACTGACATCCTTGTCGCCTGTCTCATACAGAATGCAAATGCAGCACTGTGAGAAAATTACCCTAATATGGCCTGTAATTGGATGCAGGATGTATCACATAAAGCAAGAACAGGATGGGGCTTTTTGCTCCTGAAACAAGGCTTTATTATTGAGAACACTACAAAGTAGGTGAGAGAGATGCTGCAGGATGACTGAAAATGACTGCCAGCAAATCCTTCTCATTTGCAGCAACACATTGACATAGCAGTTAGTCCAGGGATGAGCAGAGGCAATGTTTTAGATCTAGACTTGAGAAGTCACTCCTGGCTCTTTCATTTCATGCAATAAACATTTACCTTTGGCTGTTTGGTCAGATTTTTGCTTAGTTACAGCAAATTTATGCATTGTATTATATACTATAAATACAGTATTTTCCTATCAAAAATTATCATTATTTGGCAGCAGGATAGCACAGCAGTTACTTCTGTGTCCTTGTCTTCACAGGAACAAAAGGTCAGTGATTTGGGTTTGTATATGTATTTATTTTTGTATGCCTTTCAGTCTCAGTTGGGATAGGAACAGTTGGCAAAGGAAGAGGTGTTGTGGTGTATGTTTGTGTGTTAATAAAAAGTGTTGCCAACTTGTGGTAGTTTAGGAGCAACAATGTGACAAAGACACTGCTGGATTATCTGCGAACTGGGTTTCCTCAAATTATGTTTGCACTAGCATATATCCATCCACATGCAAATATTATCAAAACAACCTATGTTTTATTGGACTTTGGAGTATTTTAATAATAAATTCATACTGGGGGATTTTAGTCAGTGCGCAGTGAAGGGAACACACAACAGAATATTTTCAATATCTTTCCAACTATAGATAATAAGATATAGGATAAATGTTATGGAAGACTGACAGATTCATATCACTCTTTCTTTCTGCCAGTCCTGGGTCTAACTGATCATAATGCTGTTCTTCTAGCCCCTAACCTGATGTACAAGAGGGTTATTTTTTTTTAACATCTGAGAGGTTGTCCTTGAAAACTGGAAAAAGTCAGGCATTTTCAGAAAATTCTGTGTATGTGATGGATTAGATTGGATTAACCATCTGTCTGTCTTAGCGCAGGCTAAGTTCAACCAATCAAATCAATTAGCCATAGGACTTAGTGAGCACCAAAGAAGAAAAAACAGGCCTGTATCTAGGATACTTTGAAACATAGTAAGCAGTCTTTGTATCTAGCTATGCAGTTAGCCCATTGTTAAACACTTGTTGCCATCTTTTTTTTTTCATCACATCCAAACACTACTGGCATTTGACTGGACAAATCTTCTGTAGCAGCTTTGACTGAGATAGTCAAAGTTGCTGTTCAAAGCTGTTTCTAAAACAGTCACCAAATCTGTTAAATCATGTTCACAGACACATGCACATGACCAACACTTACACTGTAAAGGCATTTTGTCAAATACTAAGAAAAATTCTTGGCAGTTCTTTAAATACTAAAGAAAAAGTATCTTTTGCTTTGATGGACTCAAGTTATAGTGTTCACAATATGACATAACAACATACCTAAGAGGGAGAAGGTGATGGTGATGGTGTAAGTTAATCATCAGTCACTTAATTCAGTTCAGTTCAATTTTATTTATCACAACAACAGTCACCTCAAGGCGCTTTATATTTTAGGGTAAAGACCCCACAACATTAGACAGAAAACCTCAACAGTCAGATGACCCCCTATGAGCAAGCACCTGGCAACAGTGGGAAGGAAAAACTCCCTTTTAACAGGAAGAAACCTCCGGCAGAACCAGGCTCAGGGAGGGGCAGCCATCTGCTGCGACCGGTTGGGGGTGAGAGAAACTTAAGCCCCAGTCATGCAAATCTAGAGACCGGTCAGTGAATATACATTTTTTCCAAGTGACAGGTGGTTGCTGGAGGTTGCTGACATTCGCTGTGAGATCGATTGCTAAAGCCCCATTTACTCAAGCCTAGAGACCAATCAGTGACCCTCTACTGGCAACTGCCAGTCACTAGGAAAAAGCGTGAAATTGGTCTCAATTCACTGAAAACCTGAAAACCTCCTAGCGATTGCTTTGGTCCCTAGCAGGTTGCTATGGTCACCGGTAGTTTGGTGGAAGATGCCAACTTGTCTGCAAACACTCGCAAATACTTGCCAAGCAGTAGTGAAACTGTAAAAAGTATGACGCAAACTGGAAACAAGACTGTTCACCGTCAAAGTAAAAGTTGCGCCTTTTGAAATATGTTAGTTGCAGCGGTAAGGCACAACTTTTACTTTGAAGGCGAACGTTTCTGTTTTTAGTTTGCGTCCAACTTTTTCACATTTCACAACAGTTCAGAGGGTAAATGGCAAGTGTTTGCAAAATACAGGCAATCTACAACGACCAAGGTAATCACAAGGAGGTTTTTTGTTCAGCACTTTCTTTGTGACTGATATCACCTGACGACAGCCAGCAACCTCCAGGAACCACTTGCCAACCAGTCGCAGAATACAGACTTTTCACTTGTGACTGACATTTACCAGGGGGTTGCCAACCAGGCCTGTGTGACAGGGCCCTTAAAAGACTGTGATACATTTCCCAAAAACAGTTCTTTTGCTCTTGCTTTTACACTTTGCGTTTTAATTTGTTGTTTATTTTTTTCACTTGGTGTTTGGTTAGGTTTAGGTAACAAAAGAACTCCTTGGTTAGTTTCAGAGAAAAATCATTTGGCTTAAATAACTGATTGATTATCATTTGAAGGGTTGGACATAGGTCACCTGGGTTGCCTGAGACAAGAAAAAACATGTTTTGCAGACATGAATAATGCTTCCAAATGAAATACATGGGTTTCCAAAGACCTTGATTGAAAGAAAGGAACAATTTGTGTCATGAAAAACAAATTGTGACTGTTTCGTGTTTTGCTATGAGACAGTGGAAGCTGTAATATACACTATGATGTGTCCTTGTAGAATCAAGTAGACATGTGTCCTACATCAATTTGTACATTGAGAAAGATATCACCTTAAAGACTATTTTTCCAAACAACCAGCCTTACAAAAAGTTACACGTTACAAAAACTCACATAAACATGTATTTTTTTATTATTATTTATTATTTTCAGTATTGTGTGCTGATTGTTTGTTATTGCTGCTGTTGTCCTTACTTATGATGGATTAGGATAAAGATTTTAACTGAGTGACTGAGTAAATGACCAACCAAGAATAATATATGTGAATGCCTGTAAAAAAAGAGTTTGACTAAGAGCTTAGTGTGTGTGTGTGTGTGTGTGTGTGTGTGTGTATGAATCACCAGGTTCAATAACTTATATAAACTTATACAAGTCTCACTTAAAGTCCAAGGTTCTTTAGTAAAACTTGCCTCATACCACTAAGGTGGTATGAGGCAAGTTTAATTATCTAAAATAAATTAGCAACATTATTTGGAGTTGAAAATTTTGGCAGAGGTTAACTTAAAATAAAATGAAACTCTCCTTGTAATTTGCACTCTAGAAGTTAAATTGCACTCTGTGGTGCCACACTTTGACTTTACATTGAAGGTAAAAACAAAGGTTACTTTATTCTTGTATGAAGTTTTTAGAAGAAGTTATAGAAGGGCAGTTTTTAGATTACAAGATAATTTTTTTTGATTCTGCACTACTAACTTCTATGAAAGATAAAACATTCTAAAAAACATTTTACTATTTTATAACTATTTATAACTTTAGAGTCTAAACCTGTATAGTACTAGTTCAATGAATAAATACTATATATTACCGTTATTTAAAATCAAGCCATTTCAAAACAAAAATGGCTGCATTTAAAAATATCAGTATAATCTTACTGATGTTTTGAAGAAAATTCACAGCAGTTTCCAAGATGAGGACGGCCAAATGAATGCATTTTCCAAGTAAATCCTACTTATGCCACATAAAACCATGAATACCAAAAGTATTAGCATTTTTGTAAAGGCTTGACATTGAGTAGGTGCTCTAGGTGCTCCTTTCCAACAGCTGGCTTCACAGTTTAATGAATATGCATAACCATGACTTTTGTCATTGAGTGTTTTGACGAGAAGTGCAAGTTCACTTTCCCTTCTCACGGTCACTGAGTTGTGATGCAGTGGCTCCAGACAAAAGAAAGTTTAGTGCAAATAAAATCTGACTCTTCACAAACGAAAATAAATTTGTTTTTAACAGAGGTGCTGAATATATTTTCTTTCATCCCCAAATCACAGCATCAGTTTTTCTAGATGCTTCTTCACTTTGTCGAGCTGCAGCGTTGCTATGCATTTGACCCTGATATGGTTTACTTCATCCATCCATCCATTTTCTTCCACTTATCCAATTCAGGGTCGCAGGGGGGCTGGAGCCTATCCCACCTGTCACAGGGCGAGAGGCGGGGTACACCCTGGACAGGTCGCCAGTCTGTTGCAGTGCCAACACAGAGAGACAGACAACCATTCACACCTACAGCCAATTTAGAATCACCAATTAACCTAACCCCATGCATGTCTTCGGACTGTGGGAGGAAGCCAGAGAACCCATGCAGACACAGGGAGAAAATGCAAACTCCACACAGAAAGGCCCCGGCCAGATGGTGGATTCGAACCCAGGACTTTCTTGCTGTGAGATAACAGTGCTAACCACCACACTGCCGTCCTGTGGTTTAATTCTGCCATCCAGTAATCCCTTGCTAAATGCTATACATCAAGTGAGAAAGTGCTTTAACATGGGAACTGAATCAAAAGCAGAGCTATGCTTTTCATTCACTGCCAATCAAGTGCCACAGACATACATCAAATCTGACATTGAAGGATGCTATTTCACTCACAAAATATTTATATTTAAAACCTAAAATTTAGCATTTATATTTTCAGAGTCAATTTGTTTTTCAATATTTCTTTCCTCTGTACAGTCAGCATTAATAATATTCTGAGGGGGTTATTGAAATAAGGCAGCTAAGGACACCAATCAATGCCAAAAAGGCAAGAAAAGACAGAACAACATCACTACGACCTTCAATCATAACCTCTCTTTGATCGTTTTGTTTGCAATTACAGAACAAACTATGAAAGCCACTGGAAGGAGGGGGAAATAATTGTCACACTGTGGTCTGATAATGGTAGAAGGTGGGGAAACCATGGCACCCTCCTTCTAACAGGACAAAAAAAAAAGAGTTGCTTTTGAAGACAAAGGCAATTAAAAAAAACGAAGAAAAAAAAGAGATATGTACAGTAATGAGCAGACTTGATGGTTTTCTATGTGTCATTGCTAAAATCAGGCAAAACTGAATGTCTCTTGTGAAGCTCCTCATTATCCTGCTTCTATAATAGATATAATCAAGCAACAATGTCCAATTAGCTGTCCATAGGCTCGCCTCTATCTAAAAAATTGGAGGCATAAATGAACAATTGACACTGTAAATGCGTTTTTGTAAATCTCTGGGGTTGTTCCCTAATCAGAGAGTTATTGATGAATCCAAGGGCTTAAAAGAAAAAAAAGGGCTTTGACTTATCTGTGATATGATAGAGGTTGTGGGATGTGAACAAACAGTCCTTTCCAGGTAGTTTGAGTGATTGCCTAATCCCCTGTAGCTAGATGATTGCAGAGCAAGGTCAGTTTGAAGGCTCAGACTGATTGAGTGCTGTCTATAGATGGGGGCTCACTGGAGACTCTGATGTCTTTAGATGGACAGCGGCTGAAGATTCACTCTGGAGTTTTTTAGCACTTGAACCAAAACTGTCCAAACTGAATGACACTGTGTGCCAGTAACAGTCAGGACACACTAACAGTAAGAACATGAGCAGCAACCATCAGGGCTGTTTTATCATTAATCTGAGAAGTAGATTAATTTATGAACAGTGATTTTTTGATCTACACTTTATTGCCAGAAGTATTCACTCACCCATCCAAATCACTGAATTCAGGTGTTCCAGTCCCTTCCATGGCCACAGGTGTATAAAATCAAGCACCTAGACATGCAGACTGCTTCTACAAACATTTATGAAAGAATGGGTCTCTCTCAGGAACTGAATTCCAGCGTGGTACCGTGATAGGATGCCACCTGTGCAATAAGTCCAGTCGTGAAATTTCCTCGCTGCTAAATATTCCAGGGTCAACTGTTAGTGATATTATAACAAAGTGGAAGCGATTGGGAACGACAGCAACTTGGCCACAAAGTGGTAGGCCACGTAAAATCACAGAGCGGGGTCAGGGGATGCTGAGGCACATAGTGCTCAGAGGTCTCCAACTTTCTGCAGAGTCAATAGCTACAGACCTCCAAACTTCATGTGGCCTTCAGATTAGCTGAAGAACAGTGCGTATCTTCATGGAATGGGTTTCCATGGCTGAGCAGCTGCATTATATCCTTACACCACCAAGTGCAATGCAAACCATCGGATGCAGTGGCACGCCGCCACTGGACTCTAGAGCAGTGGAGACGCGTTCTATGGAGTGACAAATCACACTTCTCCGTCTGGCAATCTGATGGATGAGTCTGGGTTTGGCGGTTGCCAGGAGAACGGTACTTGTCTGACTGCATTGTGCCAAGTGTAAAGTTTGGTGGAGGGGGGGTTTGGTGGTGTGGGGTTGTGTTTCAGGAGTTGGGCTCGGCGCCTTAGTTCCAGTGAAAGGAACTCTTAATGCTTCAGCATACCAAGACATTTTGGACAATTTCAAGCTCCCAACTTTGTGGGAACAGT
>VUQI01015847.1:0-14738 GCA_015106735.1 Paratilapia polleni
TGGGTTTTTTTTTTTTTTTTTTGTTGTGTGTGTGTGTGTGTGTGTGTGTGTGTGTGTGTGTATATATATATATATATATATATATGTATATATATATATATATATATATAAATAAATTTACCTGAAGACCACAGCAGCCCACTGCGTTCATGATGGAGGCATTGTGAATTACTTTATATGGTATCCCAGCATTCACTGCTCTCAGCACCAGGTCACCATGCGTGGTGGCTCTGCAGAAGGACACACAGGACAGTGGCAGTTTTTTTTTCTTATAAAGTACACAAAATCAGTTCAGCTGATAGACATTGAAAGCCTACATAAAGCAGTGGACCAGCCGACACTGGACTGTCCTTCTCTTATTACAGTGAATTAACAAACATGAGACCCTGATGTTTTTCAGCAGCTTTGCATTGGCCAGACTGAATGACAGTAACAGATGGATGCTAAGGTCACAGTCGGGTTTGACCTCAGTGTGATGAAAAGAAACTTCATTTATAGTCTTCAGGGGGAAAAAGAAGCTGCTTCTTTTTTCACGTAAACCTTAAAACCAAAAATCCCACGGACAAAAGTCTTCAGAGTCTGTATATTTGAGGCAGCTGGCGAGCTGCTCAGCACTCTGTTATTAACTCTGAGAGGAATCTGGTGGTTTTGGGGAGAAATCTGCTGAAATGAAAGCTGAGCTGCTCTGACACAAACTCTGTGGTTTGCACTACACTCCACTCCACTCTGCTCTCCACTGTGGCGCACATGCTGACGCAGCAGACCCCAGTTCTGTGGGATCAGTACGAGCTGCTGCTGCTGTTTACAGTCCTGATACGTGGACTATGTGACTCACCCGAATGGGTCGCCCACTACCAGAAATGCCACGTCAGTGACATCTGCATCCTTCAAGATCTCATCAGCTCCCTGTTCAACCAACTCTCTGTCTGCCAGGATCAGCTGCTTCCCATAATACTCCTCCTGAAGCAAAGAGACACACTGTTAGAGTGGTTTAAAAGCACTCAATCAGAAGTGAAAAGCACTATAAAAGTACCAGTCCACTTCCCATTTAAGTTTACCATTTATTTCTCACCCTATGACAGCTGGGATAGGCTTCCACCCTCCCACAACCCTGAATTCAATGGATGGATGGATGGATGGATGGACGTTATTTTAGTTTATTCAGTGTTTAAGCATCTAACACACTACTAATGTAGTTCACACACTGTTGAAGTCAGACAGAGCTAAAGAATCTAAATACACTGCTCACGTACCTCACATACTGCTAAAGGAGCTAGCACACTGCTAATGCAGTTTACACTTTGCTGAACTCTCTTCAAACTGCTAAAGTAGCCAATACATTTTTGAAGTATGGAACACAAAGATAAAGACTAGTTAAACCACTGCTACAATGTCTAATACATTGCTCACATATATAGCATACTGGTATTTTTAAAAAATGGCACACCACTAAAATAAATAACACAAAGACACAATAGTTAACATGCTAGTTAAATAGCTGCTAAAGAAGCTAGCACAGTGCTAATGTAGATTCCATGCCGCTAAAATATACTTTGCATTTATGTTGAGTTGGACAATTTGTTCTCTAGAAAGAAAATTCCCGCAAATGCCCCTCAAGGTGTAATAAAAATTGGAAAATATTTTGGTACACAATCTAAAGTGTTCTTAGTGTTCATGTCATCTGGCTTCATGGATAAATACAGCTGGGTATCATCTGCATAGCAAGGAAAATGTATGCTATGTTTTCTAATAATACTGCCTAAGGGAAGCATGTATAATGTAAATAGAATTGGTCCCAGCACAGAACCCTGAGGAACTCCATAATTAACTTTAGAGTGTGAAGAAGACTCCCTATTTACATGAACAAATTTGAGTTTATCAGAAAAATATGATTCAAACCACTGCAACACAATTCCTTTAATACCCATGGTATGTTCTAATCTCTGCAGTAAAATATTGTGGTCAAAATGGTATCAAATGCTGCACTGAGGTCTAACAGGACAAGCATAGAGATGAGTCCACTGTCAGAGGCCATAAGAAGATTATTCATAACATTCACTCGGCTATGTTGAAGACTTTCTGTCAGTTGTGTAAGTGCAGTGTACTTTGCTCTGTTCTGCTGGGGGGAGCAGCATCAGAGCTGGTGACACCAACAGACTGAATAAAACTGATCAGGAAGGCTGGCTCTGTGACTGACTGCAAACTGGAGACTTTGAAGCTGCGGTGGAGAGGAGGTCACTGAACAAACTGTTATCCATCATGGATAATCCTGACCACCCTCTGCACCACTTACTGGACAGAGCGGAGCTCCTTCTCTAACAGACTGATTCAGCTCCACTGCAACAAGGACGCATCACAGGTTATCACACTCCATAATATATCTGTCTGCCAGAGAATCGTCTACTAGATATTATTATTATTGTAAATATAAATATTTACCTTTTCTTTATAATTACACAATTCTTTACAATACTAGTTCTATTGGAACATACTTACAAATAAGATTTTTTAACTATTACTTCCTTTACTTTACAAATATCATTATAAAAGTCGTACCATACTGACAAATTCTGCAGTAAACCCAAAGCTATAAAAAACTGTTTCACTGTCCAAAAACTGATGGACGTAACTGAAACTGTAAGACTGTGGTACCCTAGTGTCTGTTTAAGCAGTTGAGGTTAATGTTTTCATTTTGTGTAAATCTAAATGAAAGCATTAACCTTAACTGTTTAAACAGGTGGAACTACTTAATCTTCAACATCTCGTCTCTGTAGTGGTTGTAATATGAATTATGCAAAATGTCAGGTCTCTACAGTCATTAGTTTTCTCCAAAAAAATATTTCAAAGGATGAAGGTACGAGTGTTTTTAGATGTTTTTCTAGCATCTTT
This sequence comes from Paratilapia polleni, assembly GCA_015106735.1. NCBI lineage: Eukaryota > Metazoa > Chordata > Actinopteri > Cichliformes > Cichlidae > Paratilapia > Paratilapia polleni. The sequence continues at coordinate 2,890 of VUQI01015847.1, forward strand.
TTTGAGGCTATTGTAAAATTACATTATTTAGAAAACTACTTGAGCTGGGTCCTTCAGATTTTTAGGTTAAATATCTGGTAATATGGTGCTGTGACTATGGACTCTCAGGAGTGGAGCTCACATTAACATAGAATGAAGGATGCTGACTAAAATATCCGGATGTCCAGTATCCAACAGCAGATTTGGAGGCCAAAATTCTGCAGGAAAGGGACTGATATCTTATTTACAGCTTCTCATATACAACGCACGTGATATTCTTTAAAACATTCCAAATCAGATGAATGTTGTTACAGACGTAACAGCTTGAATATGAATAAAAACACATTTTCCATCCAACTTTCCTGTGATATTTCCCCCAATCCAAAGTAACCACATTCAAAGTAACTTTTTTTAGGAAGAGTCAATTTCTGTTTATATCCTAAATTTGAGATGGTGTTCTCTCTAATTTTCCCAATATTAATAAAAAAATAAATAAAAAAAACCCACATATTTATGTACAACAGTTAAAGACTGTTTTGGAAGCAGAGCCAAGATGTTTTAATCCAATTTAGCACCCTCACTGCTCAGCAAGGAGTTTATTCTGGCCAAGAAGACCTTCTTGTTGGACAGTGAGTAATGTGGAATGGTACCATTATGACAAATGGTTGTGTAGAAGCTCCTGACCCCACAACTACACACATATGAAGTTTAAAAAGCTGACACTTACATGACTTTTATTGACACTCTACTATTGAAGACATGTGTAAGTAAAACTTGTTTTATTAACTTTGACACAAGCTATCAAGGTAACACAACTCGTGCATTCACATGCTTTGGTATTGTATTATGATTTCTTCAAATGAAATAAATGCTGTTGGTGTAGTATTTATATTTTTACTTACATGTGAGCATGCACAGAACCTGAAGCAGAAAGGCTTACCAGACAAAGATGATAACAAAAACTACCGTTTTGTCAAGTCAGCTAATGCTAAGAAAGCCTGGCTGTGTTTAACTTGGTTTGTAGTACACCCCTCAGAACTGAGGTTTACAGTCTGTCATAGATCCATCACTCCAGTCTCTTGCACTGGACCTGTAGACATTGGTGAAGTGCTGCACAACACTACCCATCTGTCTTCTGCTGTTACTGCTTTCCATCCATCCATCCATTTTCTTCCGCTTATCCTATTCAGGTTGCGGGAGGGCTGGAGCCTATCCCAGCTACCATAGGTCAAGAGGCAGGGTACACCCTGGACAAGTCGCCAGTCTGTCACAGGACTAACAAACAGAGACAGACAACCATTCACGCTCACTTTCAAAACTACGACCAGTTAACCTAACCCCACTAACTGCATGTCTTTGGACTGTGGGAAGAAGCTGGAGTACCCAGAGAGAAACCATGCAGACAAGGGGAGAACATGCAAAGGTTTGAACCCAGGACCTTCTTGCTGTGAGGCAACTGTGCTAACCACTGTGACACCATGCTGCCCATACTGCTTTCTTGTACAATTTTCTTTTACGATGTTTTATTTTAGTTTGATAAATAGATACATTTTTTATTCACAAATCTTAATTGTGATCATAATGAGACTAGCAAGAGAATTATTAAAGAGTTGTTTCTGATGGGTACTTTGGTTATTATTAAACCTGTTATTCACTGACTGTTCAGTTCTACATGCGTGCGCAGATGAATTTACACACGAGGAATTCAGCTGTGCGAGCAGCACTGAATATGTGAAATTAGATTATTTGCTCATGACTATGTTTTATTTTGTTTGGTAGTTATGACATAAATTTGACACAGTAGTTGACTAGGGGTCGTCACACTGGCTGATAGTAAGACACATCTGATTAATGGTGAAAATTCACGTGTTTCATATGAGCTGTATGCTGACAATTAAATTATATAGATTATATTAGATTATATTATTGTCTGTGTCAGCCCAGGTGACTCCTGCTGGAGCAGAATTTACCACCAAGTTAGGGGCAGATATTTATAGATGTGTGTGTGGAGCGATTGGGTCAATGCAGCTGAGAGATGAAAATGGCTGTTCAAAGAGTGAATGCTTTCTTGATACTCTGTAAGACAGGGTTAACAGTTTTAGCAGTGTGCATTTTAACCCAACCACTATTTTCCTAAACCTAACCAAGTAGTTTTGGTGCCTAAACATAACCAAACAGCAACTGACAATAATAACCATAATAACAATAATAAAAACAACACAGAAAAGAAAACCCTGAATTCAAATTTCTCACAGTCAGGAGGGCCAAAGGGTCCCTTTCTAATTTACACCCTGTCCCACAGTCTTTCATTTTCACTGTACTTGTATCTCCTCACATGCTGTATCTGTATTCCTGTCACACTGCTTGAACTGCTTTTTATTCTATGAACTTTGTGTTTATGCACTCACTCTTGCATGTGTTTTGCTCTCAGTGGCCACCATGGATTAAATCTCTTTTATCAAATCATCTTTATTTCATTCTGTGGTTTGAAACAGCTTTATGTTCATTTTGAAAAGTGAGCTTAAAGATTAGAATACTACTACTAATATTATATATATTATATAATAATGTTTTCTGTGGCCATAGGTGTGAATGTGAGTGTGAATGGCTGTCTGGCTGTCTGTCTGTGTGAGCCCTGTGTGCCTGGTGGTATACCCCGCCGCTCAACCTATTACACAGTCTCCAACATGACGTTGATCAGTATGTTAAAATGAAGCTGCAGTGTGATGGAAATTATTCATCATCATTGGCATTTTGGTGCAGAGTAGCCTATACATCTGTCAGCTGACAGACACGATGGCTTGTCAGTCCTGCCTCTGGTCATGCTTTGATCTGTCAGTCACAGTCTGCTGTGTGAACTCAGGCACTTTTCTGTTTTCTTCCTGTTAGTTTGCAGCTTTATGAGAACTGAGTTCTTTACAGAGACCTTTATTGTTCTGTATGTGCTCAGCGTTTGAAGGAGGACTCCATGAGTAGTCTGAATTCATTCAGTGATTACCTATAGAAAATGACAATGAATACTTTCTCATAAGGTGGTGGTTGTGGCTCACCATGAGGGGCAGTTTGCAGGCTAAGCTGGGGGCTATTTTGGCCAACAGTTCGAATCTGTTGGAAGCCACTTAATTTTTTATTTTTTTTTTTAAATCTTACTGACGACGTACTGTTAATGAAACTCACAACTAAACACACGTAAACTTCAATTTTTACTTCTAAAGTTTTTCATAAATGTGACGAATATGTGACTACAAACACGAGGAATTTGTTAGGACAGGCTGAACGACACACAGCTGGAACAGGTACTGAAGCCCGGTACCTGAGTAAAAGTAATGCGTTACTTCCCAGTTCCGTATTCTGTCGTTTTGAATCACTCTCACAGCGGAAACAAGCAGCTCTTTTCACCTGGGATGGATCTTTATTTACGCCCTGAAATAAACTCTCTGGTTCGGGATGCTCCATACTCACCAGCGCGTCTTTGCCCACGGTGAGGATGGAGGTGTAGGCCTCCAGGTAAACTCTGGAGCAGCTCTTCACCGCCTGCAGGCCCTTCACCGTGATGTCTGTGGCGTCTCCGAGCCCCAGGCCGATCAGATACAGCATCCTGCCGGTCTCGCCTTCCGCACAGAGCCGGTGTCAAGCTGCTGCAATACTCAGCGGAGCTCAAACTGCACAACAGCAAACACGAAGGAGCGAAACCAACTATTTCTTTTACGATTTTCCCACATTCACGTGGAGTCTCACTGCACTCCCTGGAATACGGCTTGTCGTAAAATGTTTACAGTTTCGACAGCTACAGCCGTGATACGATCAGTTCTTGAGCGTGCAGACGGTACGCCAAACTCCATTGACAAATCAGTATATTTAATAGAGCCTCGCGATTCTACAGAGCTCTGTGGATGAAATGTAACTCTTGCTTATGTCTTCTGGCGCAGTATGAACAGATTTTTAATTCCGCTTACTAACATCAAGCATTTCTTTACATCTTATAAATTAGTTCACATTGAGCATCACAGCAGTTCATATTTAACAGTCGATAGGTGCCAGGTCCCTCTTGGTTTTTTATTCATGCCAAACTAAAGGGAGTAAGAGTTTCAGAGGGGACAGAGTCGTAGAAAAATATGTAATAAATGGCATATTATGAGACATGGATAGGATATGTTTACAACATGATTCTTTTTCTTCTTTAATGTGAAACTTTGAAATCACTTTAATGGTTTACTAGAGATTAGTTTAAAAGTGGGTTTATGTGCCTGTCCGTGGCAGAAAAAAAGTACCTGTAAAAACTGGTTTATATCTGTCTTCTAAATTGTGAGCAGCTGAAACTGTACATCAAAACCAGAAACTTCAAAGAACTTAATTCCTGTGCCAGGAGAAGCAGAAGTGTCTAAAAAGTGTTTGTTTGAAGACGCACTTCCTCCTTGAAGGTGTCAGACTTTCAGATTACAGATGCACTGACTGAAGATTTTACTGAATGTGTTTATAAGAAGCTGCTGTTTAATTAATCCGATCTGCCAAGGCTGTCTCTAGGTACGAGCAAACCAATCTTGATGCATGCTCAATCATCCAGGTAAGGAAATCCCAGAAAGTTGATTCTGTTCATCTGGACGTAGCATTTCCAACCAAAAGTAAAGAAAAATCATTTCCATTTTTGTTCAGCCAAAAGAAAAAGCAGCATAGTAACCATGAGTGCTGTTCCTAATGTGTGATTGCCCACCTCCAGAGTCTCTACTGCATTACGTCTTAATGTGATCAGACTGGCTGCACTGAGGGGGAGCTGCTGCTGTGTGTGCACTAACTTTTCCCTTGGATGTGTGCTATAGTGTCAAATTCTTATTATTTTCTTGTGTACTTTTATGGAAGGTCTGTGTTGAAGCTCCATACGAGCACTTTCAGTAGCAGATTGGCTATCAGGAGCACCGGGATGTTTCCTGGTGGTCTAAGGTTCACTGTGGTTTGCTGTGAGTTTGAATGAATGGACTGGTACTTATAGAGTGCTTTTCTACTCTAGCTGAGCATTCAAAGTGCTTTCTACATCAAGCCTTATTCAGCTATTCACACATGTTAATTTTTTTGTCTATGCCTTTTTAAGCACTTTGCCTAATGTTCACAAACACACTCACACTCCAGTGGATGCATCAGGGGCAACTCGGGGTTCACTATCTATCCAAGGATACTTCAACATGCAGACTGGAGGAGCCGGGGATTGAACCACTGACCTTCTGATTAGTAGACAATTAATGCCCTTGCTACAATCTGAAAAGAAAAAAAAAAGTAAAACAAAACAAAAATACACAAAAAGTTTGCTGACTTTGCTCTAAAATAAGGTTTTTCCCTGGAGGTTTTACTTCTGCCACCGTCTTTGCTGTGGAGGACGTTTTGAGCCTGGAGCCTGGATAGGGTCACCATTTCATTTTACCACAGATTTTAATTCAGAATTCTTTGAGTAGCATGTCTCTCTTTTATAACTTTTCTAAAAACAAGTCAATTACATTTTATTTATACAGTTCCCAGTTACCAACAACAGTTGTCTCAAGGCACTTTATTTAGTAAGGTAAAGGTCTACGGCCTACGATACTGGCAGCAGTGGGGAGGAAGAACTCCCTTTGAAAAGGAAGAGACCTCCAGAGAACCAGGCTGAGGGAGGGGCAGCCATCTGCTGTGTCTGTTTGAGGGGAAAAGAAGAAGACAGAAAAGAGGAGCACAGAGAGACCATGAACAGCAAAGAGGACACAACACAAACTATGGGAGGATAAAACTGAGTTGAACTGAACTGAAGTTCCCCTTTCCATCCACGCTGTAGCTACACTGTCGTATGCAGAAGAGACGTTCAGGTGTCTCTAGAGTTTGGCCGTGTAATTTTCATGAAGTGGACAAACAGATGGACAGATGTGAAAGTGTTTCTGCCTCAACCCCTCCCCCCTCCTCCCTGCCGCTGCTGTTGGTTGACTGGTTGTTTCCACGGTGACGGCGACAGGCAGTGCAGCGTGTGAAAGCGTTTGAGTTGTGAATGAGTTGGTGGGAAAAGCTGCTTCTCCTCCTCTTCTCTAGCTCTCTTTCATACTCTCTCTCTCTTCAGTCTGTTTCTCTCTCGTTCAACCCTTGTTGTGATAAACAAGCTGCTGCACCACGTGACCCCTCCCATTCCCTTCACTCTTTTAACTGGGAACCAGTTAATGACTGGGATGGTTGGTGGGTTACATAATGGGATCCTCTCCTTTTTTTTTTTTTTGCTGATGGGGGTGTAGAGGAAGAGGAGGGAGGATTGAGAGGCAGATTGGGGCCTTTTGTTGCTGTGTTTCAGGGTTTATTGGACTCCAGTCATCCAGAGAATCGACACTTTGTCTCTGTTAACTGTTTCTCTTCAGCTTCAGATCCTGACTGAAACTCTGATCTGGATCTGCCAAAGGAAAGACAGAAAAGGGAAAACAAAGAAATTAAATAATGTAAACTTTGACTTCGTTGTCAGAATAGAGCTATAACTGATGATTCTTTCATTATCTTTTCAATGAATTGATTTGGTCATTAAAACATATTAAAAAAAACAGGGTGGAACATAATGTGCACAATTTAAGAGAGAACTGAAAATGACTTTAACAGTTAACTGATTATTGAACTAGTTTCTCTACTTGACTTACGGCTGCAGCTGATATTTGGAATAATCAAATATATAATAAAATGTCAGCAGTGCAGCTGTGTATTTGTGTCATATTTAATGTTCTTTGAATCATGTTATACCATCATCATTCTGTGATTCAGATTCTGCTTTGCAGATTTTGATTACACCGCCCTGTATGAAAAACTACAATTTCTGCTGTTTTCCAGAAAATAGTTGATATTCCCTAATTCAATGATGCTGAGTTCAAAAAATACCAATAAAAATATTCAGTCACATACAGTTTTGTCACAAAATGTGAATCCATTTTTTCACATATGGTCCATTTGTGCTCATTGTATTTCAGCTTCTCCAACACAGTTTGCATATTTTCATAGGTTTCTTTTAACTTTAACTTCTTTTAACAGTTGGCACGGATGCAAAGTAACTGTCATTATGCTGTAGGACACATTTTAGGCTGGCTTTGAGCTGTCAGTGAACACCATCCACTCATATGCATCGTACTCACAACCCACTGCACCCAAAAGACCTTCAACATCAACACAACAGACAAAGTCATCATCCATTTCAAAGAATGGAATAAGATCCTTCTCACGATGCCTAGAAAAAGAAAATCTGGTTCCTGGAGCCAGGAGGTTTTTCTCACTGAGCCTAGACCCAAGCAACTCAGCCGCTTCCTTTGGCAGATCCAAATGTCGTACTAAATCATTTAACTCTGGCTGAGTGAATAACTGGGGGACAGATGAGCTACTAGAAGATGGATCTTCAAAGTCCTCATCACTAGAATGTTGTACATCTGGAGACAAACATCATCAGACTCTTCTCTCTCATCAATTAAGCCAGTAAAACTGGGAGGTGGCATTTCATCTGAATGTGGTCCAGGTCTCATTGCTGATGGCAGGTTAGGGGAACTGATAGATGGTTTAGTTTTGGAACTGTATCCAGAAATATTGACTAAACAGAGGTAGCAGTCATCAAAGTGATTCTGTGGATCCCTCCATACCATTGGAATACCAAAACTCAAGCTCTTTCTCTTTCCCTTAATCCATGCGGGGAGGTTTTCCACACACGCCCGGCAAACTGAATGAGGTGCCCATGGCTTGTCTTGGTCGCCCAATTTCATACCAAAAAATAAGCAAAGTCTGCTTTTTTCACAAAATCTGATATGTTTTGTTGCTGTTTGGATGTAGTGAAGTATCCACAAAAAACATCTGGATCATGTTTATAATTGCCACTTGATGTGATAAAATGGATATTATTTATGAAATCAGAAACTCAAAATTAGTAAAGAACAAGTGTTAGATTTCATATAGCAAATATGATGCAGGACGGTGTTATCGCTCCTGAGAGCATTCCTACGCAAATTAGACAGTGATTGGGGTCTTTCTCATCCATTGTAAAAGCTAACGCATGGAACCTTGGGATCATTTTGATCAATCTTTGACATTTGATGCTCACATCAAGTCTCTGATACGCTCTTGTTTTTTCCATTTAAAAATATTGCTAAAGTCAGAACTGTTGTCACAAAAAGTGAATTTGAAATGCTTGTCCATGCCTTCATCACCTCTCGTTTGGATTATTATAATGCACTGTTTTCTTGTCTGTCTGTAGCATCTATTAACCCCTCCAATGTGCCCAAAATGATGCTGTAAGGCTTATAACTCACTAATAAATCTTCTCATATCACCCCTTTGCACTGGCTTCCTGTCAGGTTTAGATTTCAGTTTAAAATCTTGGTTCTTACTTTTATGGCCTCTTGGGGTGAGGTCCCCACTTACATTGTCAAACTACTCCACCCCTATTCTTCAAGCCGGATTCTTAGGTTGTCAGATAGAGGTCTTCTTGTGATTCCAGGTACCCATCTGAAAACTAAGGGGGATTGTGCAAACCTTAGTTCCAAAACTTTGGAGCAGCTTACCACTCTCTCATTGCACCCTTGACTCTGTGGCGTCCTTTAAAAAGCAGCTTCAAACTCATCTGTTCAGACAGGCATTGGTAGTGTTTTGTGTTGTTTTGCTTGGTTCATGTGTGTTCACTTTGACTTTGCACAGGCTGATTTTTATTGATACCTCAGTAAAGCACTTGTGACTGTTTCCCTGTCTTGAAAAGCGCTATATAAATAAATTTTACTTACTTACTTAAAATGGGGGTCTATCTCAGCATCAAGGTTCAGTTCAGGCCTAGAGAACATTTCAGATGGAGAAGCAGTTTTAATAAGGCACACGCCTGCAGGAGCTTTAGAGTTTTTATGCTGTTCTTTTCATTTGAGAGCTGGACACAGAATAATCAAATGTCCTGAGTCGTGACAATAAAACACTCTCCGCTCTTATTGTCCTCAGGTAGGCTGTTTTTTTTGGTAAAATTTTGGTGATTTTATTTTCTGTTCTGGAACTGAACTTGTGTTGGGTGTAGCTGGAGCAGAGAACACAGTTTTATGAGTTAAAGTAGACATACCTGTGTCAGGCCCAGTTTCACATTCACCCCAGTGCGGTGCCTCCTGGCCTCCTCAGGCTGCTTTGCAGCTGCCTTTTGTGAAGGCAGCACAACTTTATCAACCAGCTTTGCACACAGAGCACTGTAGGGCATTTGAATATCATAAAAATTAGCCACTATGAACAAATCTTCTGTTTTGCATTTCTCTATTTTTTTTTCCCAAGAAGGTGAGGTCACAAAACTATCCAAAGAAAATCCATAATTTCCCCACACACTAAAGAAAACTGTCAACCAGACAAAAATCACTCACCAAACTTGCCACGAAGCATGAAAACAGAGGACAAGCTCATGTTATGTCCCGTTGAGGGGGCAGCCACAAGCAGCCACAGGAACAGCTTTTCAATTAAAGATCAATGTTGCATTTATTGTTCAGCAGATTTATGAACACAGGAGTATAAAACATCAGGGTGAGCTAAGGACAAAATAGCAAAAAGAACTATCAACACAACCTAACCAACAGTAATAAACCAAAATACAAGCGCTTACCTCCCTCTAACAAAAACGGGAGAAAGCTGTTACAAAAACAAATGGCAGCTCACTACTTACTCCTTTTAGATCCAGCTACAAGTTACAGCAATCACTGGTGTGGCTGGTTGGCTGAAAGGGAAGCAAGTATTGTGACTGCCCTGTTGCCTTAATGTTCTTCAGATAGGTAAAATGTGCTTTCATTGCTGACCTCCTCATATCCAGCTGAACAGATTACTGTTCTGTGAAGGGGTTTCCAGCCACTGCCTAGGCCATTCCATTTTAATGCAAACACTGATTAAATGAAGGGTGCTGTCTAGCTTTTAAGCATATCTCTTAAGAAGGAATTTATAAATCAGGAATGATCCTGTTGACTTCTGGGCAAGCTGTATTACACTTAATCTTGGCAGATGTGAAGTGTTACTCCAGTTACACCATCATCTCTTTTGATTTTGTTTCCATGGCTGAGCACACATGAACTGATTTTGTACTACAGATTTACCCTTTTCAAACATGAACAGATGATACTTGCTGTTGCAACAGCATCATATCTTTTATATATGAATGTGGTTGTCTTAGATATTACAATTTTTAAAAAAAAATAGTGTTCATTTTTAAAGCAATCTAAACCATCAACTCTGGAGAGCCGGCAGTTCCCCACAGCATCCTTGCAGCTGAACAATCTGCATTTTGGGCAGCAGTTCTGAAATCAAAATAATGCCAACAACAATGGTCAAATTGCAGTTTGTCAGTTTGCATTGTTTTATGTACTATGTATAAAAGTTGTCTGTGTAATGTAATATAGTATATTGTGCGTAAATATTGAAGAAGAATATTGAGACAGACTCACTATTCTCTGAATATTCTCTGATGCCTTTAACATCCTGTTGTTCCTGGTTACAGTCCCTGTAGCCAGAAGGCAGTTGCCTACCCCCTGGAGTGTTTGGCCTTTAGACTTTATCACCTCTGTGTTACCTGTTTATGTCTTAGTCTTTGATTTTGTCACTCCACTGTTGTCTTCCAGACCCTTGATGCCATAACTTTTGTCTCTGTTTAACACCCACATGTAAATCATACCCTTCACTGATTGTTGCCCCTTCCATCCTCTTGTGTACCAGTGTAAATGCCATGCCTTTTCAGTGGTTCACAGTTGGCTTATCTTCCCAGACCCACTCTCTGGGTTGGTAAGCCCACCATATACCGGAATACTTAATAAACACACCACCACAGCAAACCCTGAGAAACAGGACTTGGAGTCATTTCTTCAGCAATATACACTGTAATTCAGCTAGGCAGGACAGGGAACAGAACTGTTAATAACTGCACTGAATCTCATAACAGTCACCAGATCATAGGTACAGTTGTGTTTTAGTCACATGCTAAAGAAGAACGTTTTCAGAAACTAGAGGATTTTACCTTTTCAAACATGTATTTTAATGGGGTTTTACAGATCTTCTGTCTTTTTTTCCTTTTGGTTGTGCCAAATGGGCAAAATTAATTAAAACAGCTAGATGAACCCAACCTAAATAGGTTACATCATATTTGCTGTATGAAATCTATCACTTGCTCTTTACTAATTTTGAGTTTTTGATTTCAAAAATAATATCCATTTGCCTCTATCATGTCACATTTTTTCACAAGTGGCAATTGTAAACTTATCCAGATGTTTTTTGCTATATCTGTGGATGCTTCACTACATCCAAACGGTGACAAAACATTTTGATATGAAATTGGGCGACCAAGACAAGCCATGGGCACCTCATTCAGTTTGCCGAGCGTGTGTGGAAAACCGCCGAGCATGGACTAAGGGAAAGAGAGAGAGCTTGAGTTTTGGTATTCCAATGGTATGGAGGGAGCCACAGAATCACTCTGATGACTGCTGCTTCTGTTTAGTCAATATTTCTGGATACAGTTCCAAAACTAAATCATCTATCAGTTCCCCTAACCTGCCATCAGCAATGAGACCACATTCAGATGAAATACCACCTCCCAGTTTTACTGGCTTAGTTGATGAGAGAGAAGAGTCTGATGATGTTTGTCTCCAGATGTACAACATTCTAGTGATGAGGACTCTGGCTGAGTGAATAACTGGGGGACAGATGAGCTACTAGAAGATGGATCTTCAGAGGTAAATGACTTTGTACAAGATTTGGATCTGCCAAAGGAAGCGGCTGAGTTGCTTGGGTCTAGGCTCAGTGAGAAAAACCTCCTGGCTCCAGGAACCAAATTTTCTTTTTATAGGCATCGTGAGAAGGATCTTATTCCATTCTTTGAAATGGATGATGATGTTGTCTGTTGTGTT
>VUQI01015851.1:7970-21330 GCA_015106735.1 Paratilapia polleni
CCCCCCCCCTTCTAAAAAAAAAAAAAAAAGCCCCTCCCACACACACACACACACACACACACACACACACACACACACACCCTCCCTCAAAGCTTTATGGATAATGAAGTGAAAGAGCAGGGATTTACCGACAGGCTCCTCTGCCCCACTGGCCTCTGTTGGGATGCCACTGCCCTCTTCTTCAGTCTGGTCATCCCCGCTCGGATCCCCGCTGCCTGAGCCCTCGAAGGAGGCTGCGGCGGCGGAGGGGGTAGGACTGCTGCGAGAGGATGAGGAGGTGGCGGCGGCACCGGTCAGGGGGGGCCGCGGTGCCTGAGGCTGGATGTGGATGGAGTGGTGGCTTGCTCGCGCGTGGCTGTGGGAAGGGGATGAAAAGGGGGTTGTGGCCAGAGGTTGCTCGAGGGTCTCGGTCCTTGTAGGCGGGACGGCGTGCACCATGTTAGGATGGAAAGGGGCGACGGTGGTGATGGTGGCGGCAACGGTTGAGCTTGGGGTGGTGGCGGGGGGGTAGGGGGTGGGTCGATCTGCTGGCTCAGAGATGGTTTCTGGTGGAGGGAAGGGGAGGAAGCAAGGAATGGATGAATGACTGATCATAGATGGAAATGTTTGACTTTGCTTTACTTAACTCCAGTAAAACCTCAAAAATCACACCAGAGGAAATAAAAACATCATTAGCCGATAAAGCATGACAAAAACACTTAATGATTATTACAACCTACTGCTGACAATAAGTTTTTTACCTCTGCATTCAGTGAGTGATTATAGCCTTTCTAATCGTCTAACCCATCTCCCTGATGCTCACCAACGTCATTAAGTAATTACATTCAAAATCTGCACACACACACATATATACAGGCCTGTTTGTGAAAGTGGCCTGTGATTAAAAACCCTGCAATGGATGGAGATGTCAGAAATCTTTATTTAAGAGGTCTTAAGAGTGAATATGGAATATGCCAACAGATGACACATCGCATTCGGACGTGTGCATCCCGCCTGCAGACGAGTTGCGTTTCCCAACAGGGTTAAACTACTCCAGCTGGTGTCAGTGCATTGTGTGGAGGGTATCTGTGCTTGTGTTTGTACACATATGGCATGCATTTGTGCGCACAATATGCATGTCTGCGTGTTGCTGTGCCAAAGCCTATGAATTATATATCCATATTCAAACGCTGCCCTCCAGTAGCACAGCTTTAATCACCAACAGCCAGTGCCTCCGGTGATGAATGATTGATAGAAATGGGGCAAAAAAAAAAGCCGGCTTTAACTCTGGCTTCAAAGAGTGCTGCTTGCAGAGAGCATGAGCATCCGTCAACGCCACCACGAACACACAAATGTCAACAGACGCACACAAACACACACACAGCCAAAAAAAAGAAAGAAAAAGAAAGAATCCTTCCAAACGAGGGAGAGAGAAGAGCCTCTTTGCAATGCAAAAAGCTCTGGTGCAAAAGGACAAACTGTTGGTGATAAAAGAGATAAATAGGACAAAAACTCCTGCGGGAGATAAGTGAGTTGGCAGGGAGATGCTACGTAAGTGAACACTTCAGATTTAGCTGTGGCAAGCAGGCATGACAATATTGTGAAATGGTGAAATGAACAGAAGATTAAAAAATAACCTATACCATAGACTTCGCCTCATTAGAATTCGCCTAACATTATGTGTAGGACTTAATTACACAGCTATAATCACTTAGTTGATCGGCAATTATTCACCGAGGTGTGAAATGTGATACCTACTGAGACGGCAGAAAGCCTGGGAGACACACAGATTGTCAGCTTAAAGCTCGGAAGATATTTGTAAATAGAGAGATTTGGAGTGCACAGAGGAGCGATGCTATCACCAAGAAAGGTGGCATGCATTGCATTTCCTCTTGGCTACACCTGTCAGTCTTGTGCCAAGCTTAGCGTCAAGTGGCTTGTTCCCTGGAAAGGGCCTAATGTGTGTTTGGGTGTGTGTGCATAGCTCGAGAAACAAGCTCGGTGACGTGGGACAAGGCAAGAAAGGAACGCTCATTGGAAAAAGCAGAGATGGAATGGCAGCGCAGTCTGTTCAGCCGACGCTTCTCTTAATCAGGTTTAACAGTCCATTTGCCTTTTTTTGCTTTATTTCCTCCCAGTCGAGCACTGGACAGTAATGTCACGGGGAAGAGAGCAAAATAAATCATAGTCATCTCGGCTCGCCTCAGCTGTGTACTTATTGTTGAAAGGTGGTTATTAAGATTGTTTGTGGAGTCAGCCACCCTCGGTGTGGAGGAGGAATCTGGGTACAGGAAACTGGAGGAGAAACACAAGGGAGCCACACAGGCAAGGAGAAGAAATGATGGGGCAAAAGAGTCGAAGAGAAAAAGGGTTTAAATCAGACGTAAAATACAGGTTAACAAAGCAGCAGCAGGAGAATATGGCAAGGCAAACCGAATGAGGGATTGAATAATGAGAGAGAATCGCAGGACATTGAGAGGAACCCTGACTAGCATGCACGCAGAGGGCTGCCCATGCCATATGCTGGCGTTCGTTGCCAATTTGCTGCAAACTTACAGGTGATAACACCATATGGGAGAGGCAGGTCATTGCCAACATGGTGGCCATTTCCTCCCACTGGTAGAATTTGCTCATCGGTACACATGCCCTCCCTCTGGTGCTTGGTACAGTAGTTCATGCATTTTATTTATTTATCTATTTATTTTTGCTGGATTCCCCAGTTATCGCTTCATCTTTTGCTGAGACACAGCAAAGAAGCCAGAAACACTCCTCCCCATACTCTACGGCTGCTTGGAGACTTCAGAGAGAGCTGGGTAACATCACATTTCTCTGTCATAGGCAGAAAGATTTGAGGAGCTTTTTCTGCAGGCTTGTAATTTTTTTTCTCAGCCTGCCCATTAGTGGCAGACTGTGCAGCAGCAGCAGTCACACTCTGTTATACGCTGTATAATAAAAAGTTGCAACAGATCAATGACGTTAAAAAAGATCAATATTCACTCATTTATAGAAGCCCCTGGCATTGCTCTCTTGTCAAACCACAGAGCAGCTCGGTGAGCATTAGCATGCCACAGTGCTGAGGCCGGGCGTCTGGAAGCACTGCATGTAAACAGTGGGAGGGAGGGCGGGCACGGCTTCAGCGTGGCGAGGGGTGGAGGCAGAGCAAATGCTAATTCGCACCCAGCCACACGTGAAATGAGCTCGAGATCTAACCCCCGAGCCGACAGCAGCGCCAGAACAGCAACCCGCAGTGCGACCGCATCCGGGAGAAGAAATTAAAAGATCCTCCGTGGCTGCTGGTGGTGCCCGAGCGCTTGCCTGTCTGTTCATCCCCTGAGGGTCTGATAGAGAAAGAGTCCGCTGTGAGGCGTCTTCATGCCTTCTGTATATGCAGAAATGCTAGGTGAGGGATTACACACAACCCACATCTCTATTGCCAGGCAACAGAGGAATGTGAGACCAGACTGGATGTTGGCTCCTTTTGCTGGTAACCCACGGCACTGAATTTGTAATTACCAGATGTTCAGGGATTTATCAAAGACTTGTCAATTCCTTGCTGAGCATATTTTTATTTTTTTTATCTGTATACCTGCAACTGCAAATCAACATACATATATAGACACCCTTACCTCCTTCAGGTATACTCTAATTTGGGTTTGACGAAGACCACCCAAGGGAGATGGAGAAAAGGGACTCATGTCTCTATGTGTGGTCACTTGATCCACTAAGTGATGAGGTGAATGAACATTTTTCTACCTAAAAATGTAAGACTCTTGGCAGTGGCTCATGGCCACAACTTCACAGCTGGCACTCCTCTTCCTCCTGCTCTTGCCGGCAGCGTCTCTAGAATTCTGCTGTGACGCAAGCTGGCAGTCGGTGAGACCACTTCACTGTACATGAAAGCTGTGGCCTTGGCAAGAGTCCCAGTACCTATTACACCGATCCAAGCAATGTCCATCAGCATGTGGACCGGGGGGCAAGAGCTGCACCTTTTCCTGTGTACACATGTACTCTACATGTGCAATCATACTTCAGCAGCATCGTGTTCCTGGCAGCATCAAGCTGCGAAGGGATTGATGTATTCCCCAACAGGGGGGTTTGAAGATGAAGCCAAATCCCAACAAAGGGACTGGAAAGCAAAGAGGAAGTGTCATTGCTATCTTGTGGGTATGTAAGGCACAGACTCCAGTCAAACTTGTTTTTCTTTTTGGGGTTTTAAAATGCCAAAAAAAAAAAAAAAAAAATCTCCATCTTTCTTAATTCTAAGATCCCTGTAGTGTGGCACATGCTTTCATTCTCACCAGGCAGTTTAACACTAGGGGGAGGGACAGGGTTGCTCTAGATACAAAACTGCTATTGAACATGCTGTATGTAAGACGCTTTTATTATATACTTTTATTCATTACCTGAATTACCCTAATAAGAAATAAGCACAACTGCTGAAATGTGTGCAGAAACATTCATTTTAACATAAACGTGCACTCACGATGCTGTGACCTTACTTTCTGAAACAGAGAGATGGATAGGAGGAGAAACAGCAGGAGGGGGTTAATTTGAGGCCCTCGGCACTGCTCATTAGCTTTTGATCGGGGACTGACAACAGTTGGCCATCCGTGTGACTCGTTATGCATGGAGGTTTCGACGGGGCTCACCTGTGCACTGTCCAAAGTGTTGCACTGTGATGTCCTTGTCCTGCCTACAGGCTATGGTCCTCAGCTGGCACTGGTCGGCATAGGTCACCCCATCTGAGCCGCACACCTGCTCCACAGTGACAGAGATGGAGCGATGGGAGAACACATTAGCTCCCTACAGGCCACTGAAACAACGTGTTTCCATTCAAACTACTTATTTCTTTAGACATTTTGAAAGACCTACCTTAGTTTTGTTTTTCAGATCGCAGTCAGGTGAGGGGCACTCACAGTGAGCATGGCCATTCACCTCAATGCAAGTAGCTCCAAAACTACACATCAACTCTTCACATGAAGTCGGGGCTTCAGGACCTGTGGTAGAAACAGGTTTGAATTTTTATACATTCTCTAAAGTCCAATAATAATATACACTATATGGACAAAAGTACTGGACCACCTACAAATTACACCTACAGGAGCTGCTCAGCCATGGAAACCCATGCCATGAATCTCCCAGCGCACAGTTTTTGTGCTGATGGTAATGTCAGAGGAGGTTTGGAACTCTGCAGTTACTGAGTCAGCAGAGCATTGGTGACTTACGCACTATGTGCCTCAGCACTCAGTGACCCTGCTGAGTTGCTGTGGTTCTTAAAGGCCTCCACTTTGCAATAATACCAATTACAGTTGATCTAGGAGTGAAGGAATTTCACAAACTGACTTGTAACGGTGGCATCCTATTACAGGACCACACTCAAATTCAGTGAGCTCTTTAGAACAACCCAGTCTTTCACAAATGTTTGTGAAGGCAGACTGTATGGCTAGCAGCCTGATTTTATACACCTGTGGCAATGGGACCGAAAACACACGAATTCAAAGATTCAGAGGTGTGACCTAATACTTCTGTCCATATAGTGTACTTCATATAGAGCTCTGTAAAATCTGACTGTTGCACTTCAGTGAAAATGTGGAGCTTTGTTAAAAGCTGGCACATTTCTGCCACAGTTTGTGTTTAATGATTTCTTGTTTTATTTTGTACTCCTTGTTCATTCCTGTCAGTTTTTTCTGCCCTGTGTTCAGTTTCCCATGTTTTTACTTCTATACTTGCGTATAATCAGTTAATCACTGTTCCCAGAATATGCATACTCCCCATTTCAATTTATCAAGGCCATATGGCAGTCACCCATTCTCCAAGTTCATGTTTACCTCCACTTGCATTTATTTTTATATTTTACTACCCTTGTGTTCCTTGTTCTTAATTCTTGGTCTATTTGTAATCATGCTAAACCCTTTAATATGTTTTCTGGACTTTGTCTTTTGCCTTTCCATCATCTGGTTCGTTTGCTTATCTGGCTGCTGTCACATGTACGAGCCTAGGTTTGGATTAAAGATTTGGATTTTCAACTCTGTTCTCCTGCGTACTGCAATTACAATTTCCTGTTTCTCAGTTTTTCAAATTTCGTATACCTTTACTAAGTTAGCAAAAGTTCTGTCAGTTAAATATCCATTAAAGAATAAAATACAGTTTAACACAATAGTTAAGAATTGAAATGATCTAAAAATTTAAAAAATAAAATCTTTAAAAGTAATTTAAAAGATGACTCTTATGTTTCCCTAACAGCAATCACTCTGTCCCTCTTGGTCTTTAACTGTGAGATGGGAACAGCCAGCAGGTTGCAGGATGTTAAGGGGATAGCAGTTCTGATATATATTCTGGGGTCAGGTTGTGAAGGGATTTAAAACTACAATTACAAAATATGAGAAGCTGTCCAACTACAAATCTTTAACCCCCAAAATAGTATGCAATAATTTATCTGCACTACTGAGACCATTTATACTATATTTGTGCTGCTGGGCTATTTTAGCACAGAGCCACAATCTTATAACACCACTGGTCCCAGTCTGGTTGATTTTATAATGTGGAAAGGCTGGGCTGCAAGACTGTATTTCATGCTTCTGTAAGTTTTTCTCCTCTAAGTGAGTGACTTGTTTTTAGTGTCTTTACAACAACAGTACAGCAGTGATAACAGAATTCCCAAATTCTCTGTGTCTCAATTATTCATGGAATTCACAGCATTTTTCCGAAATTGCAGCAAAAAAAAAAAAAATTTTTAAAAAGTTTATCTTCTGAGGGGCATAAAGGTGTGCACTCAGGATCTCTCCTCAGATCTCCCCTAAAGCTTGTCTGAAGCCTTGAAGTTGCCGCAGCAGGAGCTGCTGCAGGGAGTCCACCATCCACCCACCAGGCTGTGAGTGTGGGGTCTTTGCATTGTTGCAACATCACAGAGGCTTAGAGTGCCCCCCACCCTTTAGCTCCTGCTTTTATGTGCTGCACCCTCCTAGTACCTCGTCCTTTTTTATCTGGCAGGGTGTGTGGTGAAGAGCCCCACCACTGTGCTGGGACTGCTGGCTTCATTAAGCATTTGACTTCCAGTCGATATCTGATGGTGCATCTTAATCAAGGAGCTGCAGGCCCCCACAGCAGGAACTAACCTTTCCTTCAACCGTCTTTCTCGCTTGTACAATCGTCAGGGCTGTTTTTATTATTAATCAAAAATAATCAATAGTTCTTAAACAGAGGTATAAAACTACACATTCTGTACAACTGAGAATGTTGTAGAGAAAATAAAATATCAATGGGAAATGTGTCATCCACATGCCATTTGTACACTTGAGTATTTTCCTAATCACTATTGATCAGCTCTCTTGCAGCCACTTCCTTCTTTGCCAATAAACCTGATGGATGTGAAGAGCTGATGAAGAAAGAAGTGGCTGCTTTGAGGCAGATCCACAAATCAGATAAGTGACAGAAAACCACTTTGGAATGATAGAGAGAAGCTGGGACGAAGGAGAAAAATGTGTGTGTGTGTAGTGTGTGTTTGCTTTCTAAATGCTCAACCCACTGCCTTGATACTCTTTCTTATTACCTTTGTCACAGCCATTCATGCCCATCTTGCTCCCATCTGGACACACGTTGCACTTCATGCCCTTCACTCCCCTCTTGCAGGAGCACAGACCCGACATCTGCTCGCAATCATCCCGGACTGAGCCCGTGGCGTCGCAGTTACATGCTGCCATGGAGAGGTAGATGGAGAAAAGGAAGAGAAAGATTGATGAGAAAAAAGGTCACTCAATTAGTGACGATAGCAGGGAGAGGGATAAGAATAGCCTGGTTTATAGAGTGTACAAACTGTGCTTGAAGCAACCTTAGCCTCTCTAGTTTTGCTTGAGATACATCTTTGTCTTAGAGTCAAGGGGTTGGGAATAGTTCAGCCAGCCCTAGGGGCCACAGGAGGAGGACAAGAAGGAAGATGAGTACGTAAGGGAAACTCAAGAAAACAACCCTGGGGAAGGACATCAAGTCCATTATGTTCTTGGAATCAATGACGTGTGTTGTTTTCTACTCCTCTCCTGCTGAACGTGGTATTGGCGTGTGGTGTGCTGTCTGCTTGCTTTGGGTAAACCTTGTTAAGGTCAGGCCACGGGTGAGGCACCTGCAGGCTTCCTGCTGTTGACTGAAAATGCTCTGTGACTTGGGGAGCTATGTCCTATGATACCTCAGTGGCAGGATATGAGCTAGTCACCATATTACGTTACACCAAGACAAACAAGAGGTCCTGACCCTATTCTTTACTCGAATACAAATGAGAATGGTTCATTCAGTACAGCTTTGAGAGGTCTAAAGGACACAGTAAGAATTCTTTCTACAAAAACTCTCACCAAATAGTTAAGCTGTATTATAAATATAGGTAGCTTAACTAGAAGAAAATGTAATTTGACTGCCTAGATTTTATGGATATTCATTTTATAAATTTATACTCTAAAAGGGGTAACTCAGAGGCACTGCTATTAATTCAGTGAGAAATGCATTGTCGAACTATGGTTCTTATCCTGAGAAATATGTTTTTTCACTTACCTAGAGTGGACTCTAGCCATGCAGATTTGGATTCTAAGATACAGTATCAGGCTCAGAGGTTTTGGGTTTCTTCCCAATACGATGGGAACAAATTTGACAGTAACATTGTTTTTTAAAAGGATAGATGATCAGATGAAAACTGCCCACAGAAATGTAGATGGGTTATCTAGAGCAGCGGATGTCAATCGTACAGCCCGCAGGTCAGAACTGGATGGCTTTGCAAAATATGAAAGTTGGAGGTGTTCTCCAGAGATGCTGGAGATGAAAGTTCTAGATCTTGACAAGTTGCTTTTAGTAAAATACTGTTATTTTTTTTTCTTTCAGCTTCAAAATGTGCTACATGTTAAGGTTTTCTGTCTTTAGCAGCCCACTATAAATTTTAATGCAAATGTTGAGAGTAGGCTGAGGGAATATTAAAAAAAAATTATACATATTATTGAAAATGTGCTTATTATTTCGAAGACGTCTCATGCTGTTCATCATTTCATTGGAATTTGTATGGTTCATTAAATGTGACCATTTTCAGAATGTACTAATACTTCTTTACACCAAAAAAGGGAAACATTTGGATTGTTATCATGCAATGCTTTTGGTGGTTTGAGCCACCAAAACCAAGTAATACCTCTCTGCATGGCTAGATAACACTCGATGTGCGTGATTTCTTTCTTTTGTTTTGTGTGTAATGGGGGTGCACAGACCATTTATGGAGAGAAAATGTAACAAACAAAAAGCAACATACATACAGTGACTAGCACCAAAATAAAGCACATTTTCACAATCGACTAGATACAAAGAAGGAATTCCTTACGTGTGCAGCCGCTCATGTTCTCTGTCACGATGCCGCGGAAATTCCAGAAGCCCGGCTCGCAGCGGTCACACTTCTGCCCCCCAACACCCGGCTTACAGGAGCACTGCCCAGTGGTTGGGTCACAAGTCCCCTTGTAGGAGCCATAGACGTTACACTGACAGGTACCTGAGAGCAAAAGAGCAACATGGGATGTCACTTTTAACTTCCGCTGTAAACTTTACTATGATACACTGCTTTTGTTTACAGATCCATGCAGCTTACAAGAGTTGGATACTGCTTACCATGATGGATACTCTGTATTAAAGATTTATGCTAGGCTCAAATGTTGGGTAAGCCCTATTCCACAAATGAAAAGGTGGATAAAGTGTGCTTAGGTGATTTTCCTCTTTTCTAAATCTCTGCGTATCCTTATTTCTATGTTTGCATTTCCTTCATCCATACTCTATCCCCTGGCTAACAGCTCGATGCAGCATATTCTCTTCCATCTGCGTGCTATCATTTGTCAAGATCATCAGATGAAAAGATTTTTCTGTTGATACAGCGCAGCATTATCATAATTATTCCTTGGATTAAGATGAAACGTTTTCAGCTCTGCAACTTTGCTACTGTAACTGAAGTCAAGGACAATAAGGCCCGTGTGCTGCAGCAGCCTGATACAATCTACAATGTTTTTCTGAGCGCACACGACAAACTTGTGACACACCGAAGGGTCAAAGTGGGACATAGAATAGGACTCACTGGGACATCCAGCACTGCCGACTCCTAAGGCGGCCGTCACGTTGTCTGAGCAGCAGCCGTACACAGACAGGCTGCAGTGCTGGGATACCGTCGGCTCCGGCAGAGATATGGCTAAAATCGCTGATGAGGTAGGAAAGGAAAGGGAGGGGAGATGGAAGATGGAACAAGGAGAGGAAGAAGAACACCAACATTTGAGTGATTACTGTAGGGTTTGGTGGTGGTAGAGGGGAATTAGACAACACAATCTCTGAACAACATGTAACTTTTTGCCAACAATGAGATTGGCTTGAGGGGCAGAGGTGGAGAGCCTGGCAGTCGGCTTCAAGATAACAATTCTATTTGCGGCTTTCTCCACAATGGCTCAAAATCGGGGCGAAAATGATGCTATTACCTCCAGTGAAAACAAACAATGGCATTTCTGGTGAATGTGCAGCAGCTGACATTTACCACCTACTAGAAGGCATGTTCTCTTCATTTGTTCTTGTCTAATATTACGAAATTGCACCACCGCCCTACAACCTTCAAAAAAGAAGGGGGGGGGGATTCTTGCTGCATAATGTGAAGGAATGTGCCAAGCAGTTTCTGCCTGCGCACACTGTGTGGAGAGCTCCTTTGTCTAAGGATGCACCAGCCGCCAAACTAGTATGACAGCACTGAATAAAGAGCTACATTCAACAAAATAAAAACAAATACATTCCTGAACCTGGCGCTTCTCCAGAAATTGGAAGAGAACAACAAAACATTCAGTGGGAGGAAAATAGGATTTGTTTAATGGCCAAGGCAAAAACATCATTGTTCAAATTCACTCCATACTTTGGAGTGAAAAGTAAAGTTGTAGATAGAAAGCGGAAATCTTTCCCTCTGTGTTCTGTGTGTCTCTCTATTCCCCTCCCCATCACCCCTTCTAGTGTTGCTCATTTGGAGTTTGGAGGCTGGAGATACAGGGGCCATAAATCACACTGTTACTGGTGTGGATATGAGCCTCAGCCTAATGGTGATGACTCGGCACGCTCTTTTTCCAGTGCTTTCCCACTCCAGAGATGGGCTTTGGACACAGTTCATTTACCTTGCCACTTTTCAGTGCTCCATTCGGCTATCTGTACTGAGCCTATTAGGACAAGGAGAACTTTTAATTTCATATGTTCTTCCACCCTTCAAGGGTTTTTCCTCTTCAGTGGCCATTGTCCGGCACAATGCACCTCACTGTGACATGCAATATTACCCTCACATTTTCAAGGTCTGCTGCTGTGCTTTCTCTGCTTCAGTGATTGTTGCTAGTCTTTTATATTCCTGCAAGGGCACATCTGCACATGTGCGTTTGCTTGTCTAGTAAACCAATAAAAATTTCAGTGGATTATATTGAAATCCCTGACCCTGATTTGAGTTTGCAGGCAGCTAAAAAAAGACTGTCTGAAATGCTACGAGAGGCAAACTTTACAAATGTGCATGCAGCAGATGACTGTGTTGACACCGTATGCAAAAGAGGTAGCTTTTCAAACTGAGAACCTCTAAAATACAAGGTTGCTTTCATGCTCCGCTACTGAGAGCTGGCATGTTTTGATAAAGTTTCTCGAGTTGAGGTCAAATGAAGTTTCTCCTTACATAGCTAATGTGGAGGGCAGTGAAATTCCCCAAGATCTGAGTTTTTTTTTTTTTTTCCATTAGCCAATAGGAGATGAGAACCCAGAGGCCTCGTACCCATAGAGGGCTCTTCAAAAAAGGATTGATTATCCATGGATGGTAGAGAAGCGTGACAGTCAGTGCCCAAGGAGGCCAGCTTAGGAAGGAGAAGAATCTACAGAGATGTGTGTGAAAACACTGGCAGCTCCTTCATTCTCACTCTCTTCAACTCTCTCCATCCTCCTCTCTTTCAGACCCATGGGGAATCAAACAGACTGGAATGATCACACAAAATCCCTTAAGTGCCTTTTGCTCTGCTCCCCGGCCTGTGCTAGCAAAAGCTCTTCATTTAACATAGCCACAGAGAGGAAGACGGTTAACCTTTGCTGCTTTGCCACTGATCTAACATTTCTGGCTGATAAATGTCATTCATTACATGCAAAGAGAGGGTGTTTATATTAAAGTAAGAGGGGAAAAGTGGTGTCCTGAGGGCTAAGAAGCAGGCTCGAGAGCACAAGTTTAGTGGTTTAAATTCTTTGAATATCTGGATAGAAAAAGTCAGTTAGTGCATGCACGTGTCCGTGAGAAAGATTCTTAACTCTGCACACTAGCCGGCCCAAGAGGACCGGTCACTTCCCAGAAAAGCTGAAAAGCTGCAAGTGCGCTGAGTCAACTTTCCCTGAGTAAATTACACAAACCCACACACCAAACTTAACATTGACCTCCCATCATTTCATTTGCTTATGGCTACCGCGCTCACACTGAAGAGAGACACCAGTAGTACTGTCAGAATTATACTCAAACTATAGACAATTACAACCCCATCAATGGATGAAATGAGTGGAGAAATGGGATGTCAGTGACAATGAGACTTGATGAGGGTGCTCCTCTGCACTGTAATGACATTAACTCTGAGTGGTGTAATGCACCGACCTGCACAGGGTCCCTGATTTTGAATCAACAAGTGCTCTTGTTTCTCACATCTGGCCTTCCTCAGCTCGCACTCGCTGCTGTAGTTTTTCCCATCTGAGCCGCAAACCTGCAAAAAGATTATAGAGAGCAGTCTGACACAATGTCTAGTTTAACCCTCAGCCCTTTTTGCTCAGTCTCAATTGTTAATAGGCTACATATTTTAGTGAAGTGTGGCCTATAGTTCATTTGAAAGTGCGTTCACCTAAACAATTCAATTCAATTCAGTTTTATTTATATAGCGCCAAATCACAACAACAGTTGCCTCAAGGTGCTTCATATTTTAGGGTAAAGACCCTACAATATTAGACAGAAAACCCCAACAGTCAGACGACCCCCCTATGAGCAAGCACTTGGCAACAGTGGGAAGGAAAAACTCCCTTTTAACAGGAAGAAACCTCCGGCAGAACCAGGCTCAAGGAGGGGCAGCCATCTGCCGCGACCGGTTTGGGGTGAGGGGAAACAGAAGAGAGCAGAGGGAGACAGGACAAAAGACAGTATGGGAGAGAGCCAGAGTTTAATAATAACCAATGATTAAATGTAAGTAGTGCATAAACACATGGAGAGTGAAAGAAAGTGATGAAGAGGAAGTGCTCAGTGTGTCATGGGAAGCCCCCAGCAGCCTAGGCCTATTGCAGCATAACTAAGGGATGGTTCAGGGTCACCTGATCCAGCCCTAACTATAAGCTCTATCAAAAAGGAAAGCTT
>VUQI01015852.1:5830-25134 GCA_015106735.1 Paratilapia polleni
AGAAAACAAAAAAACAAAAAAAAAAAAACAAAAATAAAAAAAAAAAAACCCCCCCCACAAAAAAAATTCTTTAATAATTAATCATATAGTTTGGATCAAATTAACAGCATGCATTGCATACCACATCAAAGCCTTGTTCCCCGGTGGACTGTGTCTGTACTCGTTTGTTTTAACCTACACAATAAACAAGTTGTTTTCTTATGATGGTCAGACTGACCAGCACAGTCACAAGCACCAGAAACATTGCGAGGCCTGGAAACATGTCTGGGGGAGCAGCTATAATGTCATCAGCAAAAATATGCTAATCCTCTGGCCTAGATTAGCTTCCCTGCTAACAGAAGCACAGCCTCTAACATTCATGCTCGGGTAGGGTGATTTTAATAAACAGAAATTTTGGCTGTTTGAAATCTATGTCTGTAGATGGTTAGTTTTGGACAGATTAATACTTGCACCAAAGCTTTTATTGTACTTACAGTAATGAAATGAGCTGTTGTTAAATTTAGAAACCTAAAATTATTTTCACTTCACATTTCTGTCCTCTGGTCCTTTGGTGTGACCACAAAAAGTGCATAGTGACGTCACACTTTGGTTTATTGCACTATGATTTTGAACCTTTGAGTTTTGGCACTTTAGCCATCGCCATCTTGTTTATGTTTGGACGAGAGGGTGGAGACAGTGAGTGAAATTTGAAATCTCACTAGAGACACACTCTAGGAGAAATGTATGTGTAGCCTCATGTCCCATCAAAAAAATGTGTGACTGCAAAAATTTCGGATATTTTGTGGCAAATGTTCTTCCTTGGATATCTCACCACCTTACAATAGAAGTCTGCATTGGCAGTCTAACCCTGGGGAAGAATCCACAGTTCAAAAACTTGGTCATGGTTCTCCCCTGAAAGGGCTTGAACTCTGCAGACTTCTTCACTGAAAGTCTGCTGTTTTGGTGTCTGAAAGCTGGCTCAGTCTGACACAGACGTTGATGTTTGGTTGTGCACAAGTCTGAGGTCAGTGTGAAGTAGCAGACAGGCGCAAGTCATCAGAACAGGAGTCATCCAAACATGGCAGGACCACTAGCACACTTACAGCGCTTCACAGTGACAGGACCTTGAAGGTGATAGTGGTCATGCTTTAAAGGTTTGGAATTATTTTCAATAGAAGGAGTTTTAATGACTTGTAGATAAATCATTATTGGCTTCAAAAAGATCTATTTTAATCCTTTATTGGATTCAGAGATTGTTTGGAGTCAATAGTTAGCTTATTTATTTTATTTGCTTAACTGTTCACACCTGATGGCTGTGACCATGTGAAACTAGCTAGTCCTTAGATGACAGCAAGAATAACCCTCCCACTGACTTTGGAGCAGCAAAGACTGGATCTACGATGCTTCCCTCTGTAGCACAACATTCTGCGTATACTGCATATTTGTTACTTGTCTTTTCAAGATATCAGCATATATACTGTTTATACACTTGTTTGTATCAAGCCATTCTTGCTTGTGTAAAATTATTAAATACTCAGCCATAAATCAATATTTAACTATATTTACTTCACCAAGCCTGGTTCCATGCTTTCTTCAGTGGGTTAGAGGTATAATGCGTGGCATTAACAGGCAATCCATGGTGCCAGCATAAAACAGCATCTCATTCAAAGGGCACTGGAGCCTGCATTTTACCTAAGGAGAAAGAGGTCAGCTTCCATTTTACAAGTTGGGGAGTGTATATATTGGGTTTAAGTGTCACAAAACACTGAGGTGACAAGCTCTTTGGGATGTGATCAAGTGTGAATATGATTGGAGTGCAGCAGAGCAGTGACAGTGCTGCCTCTGGGGTGGGCTTTGATTATGCCAGTAGCTGGCTGCTAAATCAATAGATCCTGGCGCTATTGCAGTCTGCACAACAAACACCCAAGCTTTAATGTACCTGTCTTGTCTGAAAGCAGCGGTTCAAACTGACTTATGATTCTCAGAAAATGAAATGTCTAGATATTTATCACATCAAATTTTCCCCTTTTCACGAGCTTGAATTCAGTTTGGACAATCAGGCACAGCTGTTCACCAAAGATTTCATCTTAAATATTGGATCTACTCAAGTGGAGGATGCACAAATGAAGAAAATGCACCTTAAATGTAATGTGGTTCTGCACAGGCATTCAAGCATGACCAGGTTCATCAATTGCCCTGGAGTGTTGAGCAAAATTTTAATAACACAGTCTGTTCACTGCTGAATGATGACTTTAAAGGCCTTTGGGCATAACTGTGCACAACACAAAATGATAACAACACAGATCTTTATTATTTTGTCCCAGGGGTAAGTAGGACCTCGTATGGTCTTCTACCTTTCAGTTAAAACTGTGCTTTTAGAAGAAAAAGACACAGGGCAACCTGAAGTAGTCTGGAAAAACATGAAAAGCTATTCTCCAGAAAGTTTTAGCGTGTCATGTTCAACAGAAAAAATAGGATTTAGCACATTTGTGATAATATTAAGAATAACTGCATTACATTTATGTGAGCTTCTTCTTGGGTTTAAATGGTCATTTCAACAGGTAAAAGTAATGGTCAGCACTCCCTAAAAATGAACTGCTCATAACACTTGTGTGCACTGCTCTTAGTGAACTTTGTGTAATTTGTGTGGCCACTGTAGTTTTTTTTTAGAAGCTTGTAAGCAAAATGCTCACAATGAAAAGCCTGTCTGTCATAAACAAGAGAATCATTGCAGCACCAACCAATACAATGGCAGTCCTAGTTCAGCACAAGCCATCCCAAGTTATTGAGTTTGGCTTAATTATTGCAATAAAATATAGATAATAGTGTAAAACAGACAGTATATGACAGATGTGTTTTTGACAGTGACACACGCATCAACATCACAGTTTTGCTCTGCAGACATCTTGCACAATTGCAGATTTCAGAATAGTGCAGAGGTAAAGGAAGTGCTTGTTATCTGCCAGTAGGTGGAAAAACTAAGCAGAAATCACTTAAATTAAAAAAAAAAAAGCCAAACAAAACAAACAAACAAAAAAACCCACTCAGGGTTTCTGAGTCTGGTGTTGCTCCTGTTTTCTCTTTCCACCTTCTCTGTTCTTCTTTCACTGACAAATGAAGTTCAGCTATTTGATTTTACCTTCAGTCTTTTCAATTTCAGCTGTGCTTCCTCTGTATTAAATGTATTGTCCATATTTGTGTTTGTTAGATTTCTGTCATATATATACCTGGTGCTTCCTGAGATCCTTTTACAGTCCACAGAGCAGAAAGATTAACTGTAGTAGCAAACATTTTAACCTGATACTCCTGAATTTCCCAGTTGCCCTTAGACTTGGGAGATTTTTAGAAAGCTATATATGCTTGTTCTTACAGTTGTATCCTGTAAGAGCACTGCAAAGTGTTGCAGGGTAAGCTGAAACTAGGGCTGCAATTTAATATCATTTTGTCACATCTCCAGTCCAGTTCTGAATCCACCTATTGAATCTGAGTTCTTTCAGATTCATTACTGAACCTCACAGAATTTGTTCATTTCAAGTAGTGTGTCTATAGATTTTGAATGTTTGTTTTTTAAACCTAACATAACTTTATTTATTAAGTTGCATTGCATTTTGCAATTGTAATTGTGAGTTATGGACCGATTGCTAGACATTTTTTTAAAATTTATTTTCAAGGTGTGATTGAAAAAAAGAACTGTGCACATAGACTGAACATATAATCTGACAGGTAACAAATTATGGAGGAACACAAGGGAGCCGAGCCCTTATCTTGCTCAAGGTGTAAAAACGTACTTTAAAATATTTAAAATGTGTAGTAGTTGCTGATGCCTGTAAAGCAGAAAGAGAAGCAGGAATGACATCTGTTGACAGCTTATTTTTCTACTCTGCTCACCTGTGTAAAACTGCAAGTATAGCAAAGGTGAATGATGTTGCTGGTTAGCTAGTTGCAACTGCGTAATGGAGTAGCAAGCCAATATCATATGCATAGCTTCAGTTGCCATTGTCTAATTACAATTAGGTCCATAATTTGTTGGACAAAGACACAATTTTTTCAAGTTTTGCCTCTAAACACCACCACAATAAATCAAACAATCATGTGATTGAAGTGCAGACTTTCAGATTCAATTCAAGGGGTTCTACAAGAAATTTGAAATAACTGTTTAGGAATTACAGACATTTTTATATATAGGCCTCCATTTTCAGAGACATAAATTTCAAACTAACACACACACAAAAAAAAAAAGAAAAAAACTAAGACAATTTTAAATACAAGGACTGTTTTTAATACTTGGATGAAAATCCTTTGCAGTCAGTGACTGCCTGAAGTCTAGAACCCATGGATATCACCAATTGCTGTGTTTACTCCCTTGAGATGCTCTGCCAGGCCTTTACTCCAGCCACTTTCAGTTACTGTTTATTTGTGGGTCTTTCTGCATTCAGTTTTATATTTAATAACTGAAAAGCACACTCTATTGGGTTGACTGACTTGGCCTTTGAAGAATATCCCATTCTTTGCCTTGAGAAACTCTTGGGTTGCTTATGCTTTGGGTCATTATCCATTTGCACTGTGAAGCGCTGTCCAATCGGTTTTGCAGCATTTGGCTGAATCTGAGCAGAGAGTAAAGCCCTGTATATTTAAGAATTCATCCTGCTACTTCTACCAGCAGTCACATCATCAATAAACACTAGTGGCTTGGTTCCACTGGCAGCCATACTTGCCCATGCCATAACACCACCTCCACCATGTTTAGCAGGCATGTGGTATGATTTGGATCATGAGCTGTTACTCTCCTTCTTCTAACTTTTCTCTTCCCATCATTCTGGTACAAGTTGATCTTTGTTTCATCTGTCCAAAGAACTTTTTTTCAGAACCGTGCAGGCTCTTTTAGATGTTTTCTGGGAAAGTCTAATCTGGCCTTCTTGTTGAGTGTAATCAGTGGTTTGCACCTTCTTGTAAACCTTCTGTATTTCCATTCATGAAGGCATCTCTTGAGTGTAGACTTTCACAATGATACACCTACTTCCTTGAGAGTGTTCTTGACTTTGTTTAGATGTTGTGAAGTTGTTTTCCTAAACCATGAAAATAATTCTGTCATCATGCAGTTTAGTTGTCTTCTGTGGTCTTTCAGGCCTTTTGGTGTTGTTGGCCAGTCCATTCATTCTCTTTAAGAATGTACCAGACTGTTGATTTAGCCACTCCTGAAGTTCTTCCTGTCTCTCTGATAGGTTTATTTTGTTTTCTCAGCCTAATGATGTCCTCCCTCACTTGCACTGTCATCTCTTTAGGCCTCAAAATTAAAATTACAGCGAAAAGCTATCAACTTCAGACATTGTGTCTGCTTCATTTGTCATGAAACAACGAGGGAACGAGCCTCACCTGGCTGTGAAACTGCTGTCAGTCAATTGTCCAATTAATTTTGAGCCTCTGAAAATGAAATAGGGGCTATGTATAGAAATGGCTGTAATTCCTAAATCCTTTGAATTAAAGCTGAAGTCTGTACTTGTTGGTGTACAGAGGCAAAACTACAAAACCTGTGTTTCTGTCCAACAAAGTATGGACCTGTAAATGTACATCTGTACATCTGTAAATCATGCCGGTGGTGAAAGAAAGCAAACATGACTGACTAGGGAGCAACAAGTATTCTGTAATGGAAAGGCCTATAAAATGACCAATCTGACACAGTGACCATTGTAACAGTGACCCAACCCCACCCAAATATAGAAATGTTAAACTGGAGCGTATGTATGTATGGATATATGTATGTATGTATGGATATATGTATGGATAGCTGTACAAAGTGGAACCCATCTCTGATTTTTTGATAAATTCCATTTTCCAGGAGTATCTAGCAGTGCCCTCAACTCCATAGTAGGGGTGATGAATGTTTGACTCTCTACTTAGTTGATTTTAGGCTACATCTGCTGTGTGTAGGTATTTGTGGGCAGATTTATCATCGTGCCCATGTGGAACTCTTGATCATAAAACTGCAGGCACAGTGTCTGAGAACTTTAAATAACGAATTGTCATTTCTGAGTTTTTTACTGGCAATATCTCCTCTCCTTCATGGCGCTGTTTTATAGAATGAGTGGCTCCACCGTGTTTAACGCATCATTTCCCTCCTTATTGTGAGTGGGGAGGGAAGGGCAGAATGATGGGTGAGTGGTGGTAGCGGTGGTGGGGGGAAGGGGCTCTGTGTCCTTGCATTTTATTGCCATGCTTTTGTCCTTCCAGCCTGGCTGGTCAGAGTGGTGCCCTGGGTATTACAAATACGCAAATGTCCTTTTCATACTAACACTCTACTGGCATGAGTTTTTTATTTTTTATTTTTTTTAAATTTCCTATGCAACCAAATGACAGACAGCAATCCACTCCGTTTAGAGGGATTTTAATATTTCATCATGAAGAACTGGCTCTGAGGAATAAGCAGTGAGTGATTCTTGAGAAACAAGAATTTGTGAAATTAAGAGTGCAGGATTAGATGTAGTTACTAGAGAGCTTTAAAGGAATTAAACACAGTTTCATGCTTTTTAGAGAGAAAATCATGAAGCTGCTTGGCCAGGTCTGCAACAAAATTGCAGCAAATCATTTTCACTTAGCCTGATCAAAAACTCGTACTTGGTTGCGCCCTCTCCAGTGCCTGTATCTAACATTTAAACACTAGCATCCCTGCTAAACTCCTGAACGCTCCTTGAACTAAGGTTTCGTGTGGGTTTCTTGCTTTTAATGAGCCATAACTAACTGATTTTACATTTCACTTTAATTATACATCACAAATACGCAACTGCCTGAAATCATTCATAGCTGGATAATTTTAATTTTGCCTTCCTAAATTGATTTATTTAAGCCTAATGAAAGTGTTATGTTTTAAATGCACCATCATCATTATGGCATCTAATTATGGCAACATATCAGTGCTGGGTGGTAAATATACTTAGTAATGAAGAAGACCAGTATATGCTGGAAAAAAAAAAACAGAACGCTGTAGACATAAGCTTAGGTCATTAATTTGATCACAAATCAAATCTTAACTACGTCAGTAATTACAAGGTGAACAACCATAAGATTAAATGTTCTTTACAAAGGTGAAATGTGCCAGTTTAACTGCACAAAGTTCTGTTGAGTCATGTGATTGTAATCTACTGACGGCAGCTTGTCACCTGTGTAAAAATTGAGCTCCTCTTTGCATTAATTCCTTTGCTTTCTCAATTAGTAAAAAAAGTGCGTGCATAGCATATTTGCATAAATATCCAAAACCCCATGTTATAAAGCTTTTAAAGCCCATATCAAAAGATGCCTTCTTATGAGCTATTGTATTGCACAGACAGTGAAAAGTATTTGATAGTAATGGGTCTAGAACAACTATATTTGTCACCCAGTGTGAAGGAATTACCAGACATTGTCTGCCTTAGTCTTGTCTTTCTTTAAAAAAAATGACAGTGGTGAAGTGGAGGCCAGGCATCTACGTCTTAATCTGAGTTAATCAATGCCACTTCATCATGGCGAGGACAGCTAAGTCATCTCGAACACTCCCATCGACTTTTCATTTCCCTTCTTCCTCTCTATCTTCTATATGACGGACAACTGTGACCTAGTACATAAGGCAGTTTAATGGTCTTCCCTAAGATTAGACTGAACAACACTGGCCATATGTTGTGTTTTTTTATGTAATGCAAGAGCTGTTAAGCATAAAATTGATTGAAGGACTTGCTCTGTATTTGTAGGACATGTACACAGCTATATAGTAATACATGGATCACATAAAGAATACAGGATTTGTCAAGTCCAAAATAAAGGCTGATCCTTTCCCCTTTTAAATATATTACCAACTGATGTTTTTCTAATTAAAGAAAGGGATTTAGTTTTTCATTAATAGTTGTATTTTTGCATACATGGAGAATGCTTTTTCAAGGTACCATGTTAAAATAGCCCAAAGCAAAAACAACCTTTTGTTGTTATTATTAACATCACTTAAGACTGTGCTGATTAAATTAAATCAGATCAAATGCATAAAAACAACTCTTTGATGCATATGCCTACTAAAAATCCCCAATCCTTTTGGGGCGTGTTAACCTGTAAATGTTAAGTAAAAATGCTTTTTTACTAAAAATGCTAACAAATCTTTTGGAAAATAAGCCCATTAGAAATCCTAGGGCTTTTTGTCGAGCACTGAAGTGACACATTTAAAACAGGACAGCTCAGCCTTGTTGGCGTGATCATGGAACAGCTTTTAGTGGATCTGAGATTTTGAAGGCTATGTCATACTGAGATGTTTTTCCTTTCCCTTCGTTCTCATCTTCTCTGACAGCATACACAGTGACAGAGACAGATCAACAGAGAGACAGAGGTGATGAGCAAAGATGGGAGGGGGGCAGCTCGTGACAAGGAGGTAATAACGTTCGTCTGCGGGAGGTTTCATCAAAATATCCTCGACTTAAATGAATTCTGACAGACTCTGGGTACAGCCCATCAGTACCCTCCACTGCCATTAAATCAATATCCCCAAAAGAACTGAGCTGGATACCTGCTCATAAAGCCATGGTCCCATGACAAAGGATTTTGAAATAGACGAGAACGCAGGTGACGGATGCATAAATCCTGAAACGAACTGAGCAAATTCTCTAATTACAGGGAAGCTTTTTAAAACCCATGCTGCAAGCAGAGCATCTTTTAGACAGAGAGACAAAACGAATATGATTGCTACAGTTGTACTGATTAAAAGATTACACAGTAAACATCTAAAGAATCTGTGCTACTTGACTGTGCTGAAGGACATCACTGCCCTTATCGTTCAGTCCCTGCAACACAAATTCAAATGTTGAGATGACAAAAAAGAACTTTGAACTCTGAAGACTTTAGATACAACAGCAAAGGCCTGTTTTTCATAGCTTTTCATTAATCTGTTAACTGTTGGATGGAGTTTATCTGTAAAAAGATGCCATCTCCAAGATTTTATTCCATAATTGATCCAAGTTTCACCAACTAATAAAATGGTCTATATAAACAAATGAAAAGTTAAGTTATGGCTTCACTGTAGCACATCACTGCCCTGCCACCCTCCCAAAACTTTATGAGAACTCAGAGTTCTGCCCTTGTGCGGAGAGGAGGGGCACATGGCAGAATCAGTCATACAGACAGCCTATGCAGGTCCAAGTCTGTAATGTAGATCTATGATGCTGGACAGGGTCAGTGGAGGCAGTGGAGTGTGTTTTAGTGCACCATAACCCTAGACAAATGGGCAAAATGGGGTAGTGCCATGAGAGAGAGAGAGAGAGAAACACTGCTATATATGACTTTCCATTGGAGATGACTATTCAAGCTAAACTGGAAGGATTTTTAGTTGCCGCCTTCAGTTTCACAAAAACTTGTATTTCATATTAATTAATTAACGGAAGCTATCAGTAGCAATTTTATCACTTGTAGATCGGAATACTTGCATGGATTCTAACTGTTTGCATGTTGTCTCTCAGATTCAGTTACTTGTACTCAGTGCATTCAGTGTAATTTGGTTTGCAGCTTATCATGTAGACTTGCAGCCAAAAGGGAGAATTTGAACTCTCCAATATACCCAACTCTCCAATAAAGGCCTCACGCCTGCAAGCGTATCATTTAGATTGACAACAGGGGCAGAAGCAGTTGAAGTGAACTTAAGTCTACCCCCTGCCCTATAAATAATATTTAATCCCTCTTTGGAATGGAGAATTGGTAATGATTCCCAGAGCTATTTTCATTCATCACATTGCCTTCAGCTACCACTGACACCAATAGGATATAAACCAGACAGTTTTCTGTGGTCTACAATGGTGAGATAGGAAAGTGTTTTTAAGATTAGATCAATCAAATAATGTCAGGTTAAATCAGGATGTTGAGAAGCAGAAGTCTTTTGTGTCAAATCTGAAAGAATGTGAAGAAAGTGAAACAACAAAGCAATCGAATTTGATGCAAAGGCCATTTTAGCCATTTGGAGAGCCAATGTTTTTATGCCTCCTGACAGTTAATCTAACCATTAATTCTCTGTAATACAAGAAACACAATGTCATTGTAATCTCCAGACAGAGTATTATTTTATTATTGTATAATGGCCAAAGAAACAGGCAACTTTAAACAAAACGATTATGTTTTAGTAATGATAGGTTTTTAGTAATTGCTAATATTGAGGATATTTTTAGTTGGTTAGAATGGTTTCATACAATTCTAATATGTTGCTGTGGTATTAGGTAAACGGTCCTCCTGACATAACAATGTTGATATTTTAGGGTTATAAAATGCTAATTATTAATACTCATGCATACTTTATACTCATCTTGTTTACATATTTTTAAAATGCCACCTTCCCATCTTTTCACAATGTCAGAAAATGTTTGATGACCTTCTCTAAGGAGCTCTGGGTTGCACTATTATAAGATAGAACCCAGTACTGGTATTGGTACTGCACAGTACCACGACTGGTACCTGTGGTACCTGTGGAAATTCCTTACAAAACATGTCAGCTGTCCATACATTAGGAATGTGGTGCATTAGAATGTACCAGAACAAGATCAGTAATGTTGTGCTTTGCATTTTACTCCATAATTCCTCATGTAGCCTCCAGGAATGCACAAGCCAATATCTCCAGTCCAGTAACATGCTTATCTGTTATCCAGCTATTAAAACATGTTGCTGCGTTTATTACACTATCCTGCTGCTTCACACTGATCCAAAATGAGTGTGATATTACCTAATGATGAGTAAATAGATTCCATTGGGAATAATAATGGTGAGCAGTTTGATCCAATAAAGAAGTAAGCAGAGAGAGCATGAAGGGGAAGATGAATGAATCTTATTAAAGAGTACTCATGCCTGGTCAGCAGGAAAAGGAAGAAATGGCTATATTGGACCAGACCTGAGCAGGGGCTTTGTGCTGTCTTGACCCAGATTGAATTTTACCTGCTTGTCAGCAGGTAAATCTGATCAGAGTTGTTATTAATTCAACTCAGATCAAGATGCAAGTTAGTTTACAAGCAGAAAATGGTTTGCTTTTCCACATCAGGAATAAGGCTTTTTTAAATTTTGTCATTTGAAACTAACCAACAACAACCACCATAAATCTAAATCGACCAAAAGACCCTTAAAAATCAATCACTGTATTCACATTTTTCTGTAGTATTTAACTACTGAACATTAATATCAATAACATCAGTAATGGGATTTCACTTTTTCACGTTTTTTGTTGGAAAAGTTTTATTCCTGCATAAAAACAGGTCATATTTTGGAAACAACAAAAAAAAACAAAACAAAAAAAAACTTTTTTGCCGCAAGTTAGATGACTAGATTGATAAGTTAGCACAGTACTGTCAGCCTGCAAGGTCATTCTAAAAGCATTTAGTATCATGTGGCACGATACTAAATGAAAAAATGGTCATGGGTTTTTGTTATGAAGTGGGTATTAATAATTTCTTTTTTTAAACCTAAATAAAATCAATTACATCACTTTCTAAGAACATCTAATAAACCCTGTTGTGTGGTGTCAACATGAACCATATAAAGGAAAGTGATTCATTGGAGTATTACATTCATTTGTAGATGCTACACAAACTTAGGGTGCCTTGGATAACTATAATTGTAGCTTGAATCGACAGGTTTAAGATGAAGTGTTTCTAAGAATTGGTTCTTTGCTTCTTTAGGTATTATTCTTATTACCAGCCTATACAGATCACAGCTACATTGTACTTTGGTAAAATGACGTGTAGAGCTTTTTATTATTTCTGCTATTCTCTCTGCATACGAATTATTCAATAATATCGTATAATTTACAATATATTAAAGAGGAAGAAATTAGTAATTAGACGACTGTAAATGGATGTGTTACGATGCTTTTAATATCACAAATGACCAATTGCTTTTAGCTCCCACCTTTCCTTTTTATTTATTTGTTACTTTTTTCTATTGCTTCACTTCTTGTGTTTTGTTATTATTGCTTTACAGATAGATTTTGAGGTAATTTGTCAGATCTACCTTGTTCAGAATACCATACATAAAGTTGTATATTCCCAAACTGTTAATCAAAAACTACCTTTTCCTACTCATTTTGCCATCCATTCTTTTGAGGGTAACTTGTCTATTTCCAGTGAAGGGTTCTGCGAGAGAAAAAAAATTATACCATGTTAAAGAGCCAGTAAACTAGAATGTAAAGAAGCCACAAGGCATGTTACATTTTGTGTAAGGCATGCTGCCTTCACCCAAGTGCAAAAGCTTTTGCTCTCTTGCTTTTTTAATGCAATTGCTATCAGTCTTTCCTTATCCACCTACATGCAAAGCCCACTGCTGAATTCAATATGTTCTCGCCTGTTCTCTGGGGATTTCCAAGTCATTCTGAGCAATGTGGGAAATCGCTTACTGAAGTAGAAGTGGAAGAGGGAGGTTGAGGGAAAATGCATGCAACAAAAAAGTAAATGATACCATTTCCTGTGAAAATAACACCTGGAACGCTTTGAACGTCCAAGTCTGATGTGTGATAATATAAGTGTACCTGAAGGCAGATGTTTCTTGAAACTGTTTTTCCCAGAGGAGGCTCAGTGTTGGAGATGGGTGTCTGTCTTGTCCTACTTTTCTTATTAATTTAACGCAGGTTTAAAATCAGTCGGGAGAACTGAATGGGCCGCTGGGTGTTTAAATAAACTAGAGTCTCCATATGATAGACTGACTGCCGTATTAAGTATTAGTTCTCCACTTTGATGTTTTCTGTGTTTTCCCATTAGATAAGTATACTGTAGTTCAAGTTCAGAAGGTTCCCTTTGGCAAATCACTCAAAAAGCTTTAGACCTCACTAGTGATTTTGACCCCTGGGACACAAA
Organism: Paratilapia polleni; assembly: GCA_015106735.1. Taxonomy (NCBI): domain Eukaryota; kingdom Metazoa; phylum Chordata; class Actinopteri; order Cichliformes; family Cichlidae; genus Paratilapia; species Paratilapia polleni. The sequence continues at coordinate 18,637 of VUQI01015852.1, forward strand.
CTGTCTTTCTGTTTTGTAAAGAGCAACAGAGTTTTTGTTATCAGTTGCCAATAAATTCAAGCTGTGAAGGAATTCAACCTGGCTATATGCAAATTCACACGAGAAAAAAATGCCACTTTAGTCAAAATGCCTCTCTCATCTAAACACGATGTTGTGGGTGGCAGGAAATGGTAGTGGTTCTTTGAGTTTTGTTGGCACTCTCTTTTAAAGCCTGCCAGCAGACATGCAGAGTGTCCAGGTGCACAGTGTGCAGACACCCCTCTGAGAAATCAAACCTTCATTATTTATTAGGCTACAAAGTGAAGCTGCGAGAAGGGGTCAGTCAGCCGTGAAGCTGGCAGGAGGGGATGTTGCCTCCTTGTTTGCCAGGGACGCAGGTTGGAGCACCGGGCATGTGCTGCTAGTAGCTGCACGAGCGGAAGATGAGAGAGATGTGGGATTCAATTCCACCTACTGTGTGTGGCCGGCCAAATATAGACTATCAGATGGAGTTGTTAATTTCAAGATGGCACGCCATTCTTTATCCCCACCTCCCCAGAATCGACCGTTTCAGGTCCCAGATAATCTTTAACTGTGCCCACTCATTTTCTCGCCCTACATTCCTTCTCTTCTCTCTGCCTGTACACTATTGTAATGGCTTAGAGCTGGATCCAGCCTTGATTTTTTTTCTTCTATTCAAGGCATTTTCTTTGCTTTTATGGGCAATTTTCCATTATCCCTGGCCCAGCCATAAATGCCATTTGACTTCCTTTCCTCTGAATAGTGAAAAATGGGGGAAATAGTAAGCTGTTTTCAATAATCCTGCCAATATGATGATTCAGTTGATTCTCATCCTGCTATACTCATAATGAAATAGCATTTTTCCCAAACTCTTAACTATCCATCTAGTAATGAATACCAACAGATACTCAGTATGCAACTTGGGACTTCATCCAAAACTTTTAAAATGAATGCTGAATCAGTACTTAATCTCTATGTCTCTGTAAGGTCACCAGGATGTATAGCATCATAGCCGCTATTTGCCTATTCCTTCTAAAGCGCTGCAAACAATTACATTCTAATCCTTCGGAGCTAAGATGTCATCTTACTGGCTTGTTTGGCAAGGAAAAACCCACAGCGTCTCTTGATTTGCTGGAAATAATGGACATTCGACTTTTTTTTTTTTTGCTGATGGCAGAGAAGCCAGCTTTTTTGGGAGTTAAACTATTTTCAGACTTCCATGAAGTTCATAAGCTTTTTAAGTTATTTTCTAAGTTTTTTGGTGCAGTAGGTAGATTAAGTAAAAAGGTGGATGGAAAGTATGGGAAAAGAGATCGGGGGGAATGACATGCAGCAAAGAACCAGGACTACGACTGCCAAGGGAATTTTTTAACCATGTGCTCAATACCTGGGCCCTCAGCCAATGGGTCAGCTCTATTCATGAGGTTATTTAATAAAATGTTAAATAAAACGGTACAATTTTGTTGCTGAAAAAGTCATGCCGCTGGGTAAAATGTAAAGAGATTTCATAATGGTGCATAATATCTGATGGTACATAACAAATGTCAACACCTACTCTGGGGCCAAGCTCATTTCACATGGAAATGTATGGACGGAGTGGAAAACTGTCCTGCAAATCAAAAATTAGAAATTCTTTTTGTGAATCACTGATGTCACATCCTCTGGATTAAAGAGGTGCACAGTTCACATGGTTGGTATCATTTGTGGAGGCACTATCAATACTGAATGATATGCAACATGTGCTGCCATTCAGTTGACATATTTGTCAGGGAAGAATTATATTAGCAATGCCACACAGCAACAACAACCCAACAACAACCACAACAACGACGACAACGACTATGACAACAACAACAACAACAACCACAAAAACAACAGCCATAGCCACCACAACCACCACCATCATCAAGCCTCAAAACCCCAAAGTATTCCACCAAGTTCTTTCAAACTTTGTGGTTATATGATGAAATACTTCTCTGGATACTCTGTTAGGGGTACTTGTCTAAACCTAATGGTATTTTTTAACTTTATACATTATTTAATTAAACAGCATGGAAGCAATGCCAAAAAAATAAATAAATAAATAAATAAAAATAATGGAAGGAAAGGGGCAGGCTTTTTTTGTGTGGTGCAAAGACAGACTCGTTTCATCAACTCAACAAAAACCTTCCATTCTACACAGTTGGATATATTGTCCAAAAGCTGAAAAGTGAAAGGCTTATGAGTGTGAACAGAAGGCACAGAAATACCCAGAAAGAACAGCAGCAGATTGGACTGCATAATTGAGAGTAAAATCAAGGAAACTGGGCAAGAAAAAGCAGCGAGCATAGCTTCAGAAATCAATGGAAATCAGCAGATGCACCTCAGTTTGCTGACCATTTGAAACAGGATAAACAAGTAAGGGTACAGGGGAAGTGCAATAAGGCCAAAACAATTTATAAGCTCAAAAATAAATAAAATATCCAGAATTAAATCTGCAAAAGATCCTGCAGTTAAAGAAAGCAGCTTTGTGTTATTTTTAGATGAGTTCAAGTTCAGTCTGCTTGAATTTGTTTGTAAAAAAGTTTGTGTGAACTGCCAGGGGGAGAATTTTAACCAGACTTGGTATGGCAAATCATAGAGGTGGGAACATAAAAGTTTGAAGCTGTTTTTCCTGCAGTGCTGTAGCTGAACTTGTACAGTAGGTTTTGGCTCCACTGCACTGTACTCTTGCACACGCATTTATTATATTTATTTATTAATGAAGTGTTAATTTAAAAAAAATGCAAATGACTTAGATGAGGTATAGTCTGCAACACTGAGCTTGAAAAAAAATCTAATAATGTCATCACCCAAAACTGTATAAAAAAAACAATCAAACCAGGATTTTGAAATAATCTTGTTTACAAATTTTAAGCTCTGCAAGAGTGAGTGGGAGAGAGAAAGTGAGAGAGGTGGAATCGTTTTATACTGGGGATGTCGTAGGTTTCAGCAGGACAGAAATCAGTCAGGTCAACTCTGATAAAAGGGAGATTTATTTTTAAGGTGAATAAACAGTACAAGGGATTATATGATTTCTATACCCAGTTTTCAAAGATAGCGGTTATGGATGCAGAACCACTCCAGATGGAAATCCCAATCTTTCAGCTCATCCACAATTTCCTAGCAAATCATCCCACACTAACAGGTGTTTTTGAACTGTATCAGAAGAAAAATGTTCTACTATGCATGAAGTTCTTGCACTGTATCTATAGATAACTTTTGCATATAGTCAGCATCCTATAAACCTAAGGCAAATGCTCTAAGAAAGAGAAAAAATGTAATTTTTCATTTTTTTTTCACTTTTTAAAGTTTACCAAAACACTGTCATCCTGTATGAAACTGCAACGGTCTAAATTCCATTGATAACATGATAATTACACCTCTGTGTATGACCAGATAAATTGCAAAAATGGGGAATCTTAGAGTGTGTAAGCAATTTTACAAAGTCTGAATTTCATTTTAATTTTGCATGTTTCCACTGTAAGAACTTTGCCCAGAGACTAGGAACTGTTGGAGGGACCAGTGTCTGGATTAAGTTCGGGTTTAATTACTCGGGGTAGTGCTTTCTGAAAGTTCAGGAACATTTGGGATTGGGGCAGTCAGCTCCACTCATTTCTGATTGATCAAGTTGCCTTTTTTCAGCCGGCCCATCTCCGTCATCTCATGGCCAATCTCTGCAATAACGGGAGGGAATCACTTTACATTCTTTAAGGTACACACCAAAAAATGTCCCTGATTGTAAACATACGCCCAAGTCATAACATACTTATGCTTGATAAGGTCCTGTGTATGCATTGCATTGTAACACATTTAATACTGCAGTGCTCATTCAGTAGTGTGCATTGCAGTTTTCAAGGTGCAGTTTTCAACTCTGATAGGGCAACAGTTGGCAACAATGCTCTGCAGTTGAGGTACACATCATAATCATGGTGACCAAGGATGGATAATGTGGAAACAAAGGAAATGATGGAGAAGCTAGAGTTCTGAAGTGCTGAATATAAGTAACAGTCTGTTTACCATTTACTATTTTTGGTGCTTAACCCTAACCAAACAGCTAGTGGCTCTTTCAATTAGCATGAAACAGAGAGCGAGAGTAGCAATGGTCAAGCTACCTAGAGAGTTTTGTTAGAGAATTTGTTAAATAAAATAAAGCAGTGAATCAGAGAATTAAACCAGTATTTTCAGACTGTTACACTGTAAAGGAACCACACCTTCAAAATTTGTGAATTTTCATCCTGTCCACTGCAACTGCAGTTGTGACTGTGAGCCCATCAGGCACACAGACAGCTCTGACACAGAGAGCAGAGAAGACAGATGGAGATAAGTCCCACATGCATGAATTTGCCTAATCTTTGTGAGTCTTTAGCCCACAGTGGAAACACGGACAAATAAGAGTCTATTTAGTTTCTTGAAAAAAATCCACACGACTCAAATTTTGTTGTACTTTGGGTGGAAATACAGCAAATGTCACTTTTCAATTTTTAAGGAAATCATGCCCATATCAGAAGGTCTCAGAAGTGCAAGCTGAAAAGAGCATTAATAACCCGTGAAAAACCCAGCAACCTCTAAGAGTAGCAACATTCTTGGTGATGGTTTGGCCTGCAGTCGTGCCATTGTGGCAGTACGCCTGCTGCATTTCTGCAGAAGCTGAAGTCGACCTGCGAAACTACAGTGAAAATGGACCATCCCCCAAACCTGTAACCTTTCTTCCTTGTGTCCTCTCAGGCCTCCTTTGTGCTCATGTCCTTGCCTTTTCAGTCTCTCTGTCCTGATGTTCACTTTTCCCAGTCTCCCACACATGCTGATGCAGTCCCCTCCTGTACGCTTACCTCGATCCTCCCTCACAACCACTGACATGATTTCTCACCTCCCTCTCATGCTCTCATCCTCTTTCTATCTCATTCAGTCTCTTCTTCTTCTCTCTCTCTCTGCCTTTTCAGTCATCAGTGTGGGAGTAAAACGGATTAGTTGTACCAAGAGAGAGAGAGCAAAGCACTAAATGATGGTATTGAATTCTGGCAAAATAAATTTGAGCTTCTCACGCCAAGTGAGGAGTTAAGTAGCAGGCACCGCTGTTTCTAGCACATCTAACATGATAACAGTGCATAATGAACTCATTTCAGAATGACATTTACATTATCAAAAGCCCGCTGCTATGTAGACTTAGAACATTCAAGCCCAGTATTAGTATCATTTATTTTCTGATATTACATCAGTTACTTGTTGCTGATCATCCACTGGTCTTCAGATGTACAAATTGGTGAGCATATCTTAAGGAACAGTTGTTAAATGAAGACAAAGCTTGTAAATACACATTCTTCTCCAAAGGATTCAAAAACTTTGGTTGTTTAAAATGTGCACAGAGCAAGTGTACATCCCTTGTATGTCTAAATTTGGTTGATTAATAAAAGGATATTTCTTCCCCTTGAACACACACACACACACACACACACACACACACACACACACACACACACACACAAATTGGTTAGACAACCACCAGATTCAAATCCTGACCCCTCTTGCTGGGAGGTGACATTATTTAACACTGCACTACTGTGCTGCCCTACGATGTGATGACAATAAGTTTTGACTGTCTAGAAGCCAATACGAATAAGCTCACCATTCATGACACAATGCGACACAAATATAATCATATATATATAAACTTAGCATAAACAGTAAGGAAATTTGTGTTTGGTCCATTATTTCTTCAGACTTCAATCATCCAATCCAATAAACGACACCAAACAAGAGTCAATAGCAGAATAAGCTGTTTGGCATTGGCAGAGAAGATTTGGCAAGTTCTTCATGGGGGCAACCCACATACTCAACTCTGCTTCTCAACCCACAAATGCATTTTCCTTACAAATGTGGCACCATTTAAAGGGAAATAAACAGGCTTTCCAACAGTATGAGATTTATTATTAAGAAATAATCGACCAAACACAAATTTCCTTGCTTTTTGTGCTAATTTTATAAATATCTATCTATCTATCTATCTATATAATATGTGTATATATATACAGCTCTGGAAAAAATTAAGAGACCACTCCAAAATTATCAGTTTTTCTGATTTTGCTATTTATAGGTATATGTTTGAGTAAAATGAACATTTTTGTTTTATTTTATAAACTACTGACAGCATAACTCCCAAATTCCAAATAAAAATATTTTCATTTATAGCATTTATTTGCAGAAAATGAAAAATGGTCAAAATACCAAAAAAGCTCCAGTGTTTTCAGACCTCAAATAATGCAAAAAAAAAAACAAGTTCTTCACAAAGACGAATCTGCCTGACTCCAGCCTTACTGAAGCATCCCCAGATCATCACCGATCCTCCACCAAATTTCACAGTGGGTGCGAGACATTGTGGCTTGTAGGCCTCTCCAGGTCTCCGTCTAACCATTAGACGACCAGCTGTTGGACAAAGCTGGAAATTAGACTCATCAGAGAAGAAGACTTTACTCCAGTCCG
>VUQI01015855.1:2024-16457 GCA_015106735.1 Paratilapia polleni
TACCACTGCCTTTGTTTTGTTTTGCCTTTGAAATTTGCGCCTTACAGTGTGATAATAAGCTCTCTGTCTAGGGGTGCAATGGCACCCAAGAGTCACTTTCAGTGTTTGTGCGTCTGCATGCGTGAGCCTGTGCAAAGACAGCCGAGTGCTTGTATGAAAGTGACACAGTCCCTTTGCGCGTGTGTGTGTGTGTGTGTGTGTGTGTGTGAGTCAGTGCAGACATATAATTGTCTGCAAATGTGTGCTGTGTGTGGATGTGAAGGAAAGTGACAGTGACAATGAGCGAGTGTGAGTGTGTGTGTTTGCGTGACATCCGTCAGTTTCTCTCAGACTGTGAAGGCAACCCACAGAGCTGGAAGCAGGGAAAGGCGCCACACCCCCCGCTGGAGAAGTAGAGAATGAGCAGGGCAGATAATGCCCTCTTATCTTCCCCACCAACCCCCCCTCACCTCCCTTTTCTCCCTCTAACCCGCCTCCCCTGACTCCCCAATACACACACACAAACACCCCCCTTCTCTCCCAGCACACTCTCTGCAGGGGGGAAAAGCTTTAAGTTGGATTTGGTAGTGGTGGTGGGGAGGGGAGCGGTACTCACGTTGCAAAGATGCCAACCCCATAGCTCACACAAACAAGCACTCACTTTTACCCAATCTGCACAAAAAATAAAGCCGAATATACAGACACATACATACTATCTCTGTTTTTCACTTGTGATAGAAGTGCCTGTAGGAATTTTTACGCTTGATTTAAGTAGGCAACTTAATTAAGTGTAAAATTTGTATTTAGAGTAATTAGCCTAGCATAAGATATACTGTATATGTGTGTGTGATTGTGTGTGCATTCATTCAGCATTTGTTTGTGTCAATCAGAATTTGAGGAATCTGCAGAAATTTGTCAGGATGATAGCCCACATGGTATAAGGAACCTTTCAGAGAATGTAATAGGCAGGGCAAAGATCTGTAGGGTCCTGTGTTGCATTTTCTACTGCATGAGCAACTTGTTACTATTTTGTAATTTGCAATTCTTGAGAAATTGTTGAGGGAGTCATGGTACTTTCTGTAGGCCCAGGAACTGTAAGAATGAGTAAATGCTAAATGTCCCCCAACTGATCAAACTTGAGCCTTGACACTTACACAACTGTAAGCAAATATTGACACTGCTGATAGTATCAGAATTAAAATTTAATTGAGGTGAGAGTTACTGTCATGGTTCCTTCCATGACTCAGATTTGTCCCAGTGTTTCCCAGGGTTTTTTTCCCCCCTCTTTTCACTTACTCCCCGTCTCTTTGTCCTTTACCACTCTGGAGCTCCTGTGGCACATGCAGCCGGATCCACTGGTCTAATCAGCCTTAGGTGTCTATCAGCCCTGGCTCTCTGACCACTCATTGTCAGATTGTTCCATCGCCCACACAGATCAATTCAGGCCAGATTCTTAGTTCATGCTTCGTACTTGCCTTCTTCAAGTGTTTCTTGCTTAGACAGCCATTGGATTTCAGATACGTAGACACAGACCGTGCCCTCTGGGACTCCACCATCCCCCATTTGCCTGCCCACCTTCCAACGCCTACCCTGCCCTCTTGGCTGCACCTCCAAAGAAACCCATTTGCAAAGCTTATCTTTAGTCCTTCTCAGTCCAAGCAGCTATTCCCTCATCAACTTGCAACCACCTTCAAGTTTCCAATAAACTCTTATATCTTTTCTATGAGTTTGACTGTTGCATTTGAGTTTACCAGCTTCTGGTTCACAACAGTTGCTGACATTTAACAAAAAGCAATGTAGATGATTTCCTAAAAACTGAAACAGAAGTAGAGTGATAGAAAGACTGGACTTACAGTAGTGGGAGAAATACATTTCACTTGCTGTGCTTTTACTGAAGCAAAGATAAAAAGACTCGGCAGATGATGGCTACACTGTAGCCTCTCTGGTTATAAGCTACCTTGGCGATAGGTTTCTCTTATTTTGACCTGTGCACATCACTATTACAAAATCCATTGTGGCAAGTACATTTGAAAAAAAATCTTGTGTAATACCTATAGATTAGTGCTGGGTTGTATACATCCAGTATAGTAGTTTTAATTTCCTGTATGATATGAATTATTCATATACAACCATATCTGCACAAGCAAAATATTTCTTGCAGCTCATCAACAGGCAGAGAGTGCCACATCGCTGAGACAGCACCCTTACTAACAGTGTACATTTGCTACAGCGATAAATTTATGCACAGCAATCGATAACTCGCAACTAACTCTGCTTCACAAGGCAAACATATAGCATGCAAATAGCAATAATGGTAACAATTTATTAGATAAATTTACAAAAATATACTGCAAAATGGCATACTGGGTAGTGCTAGTTAGCCAGTTTTCCATAACAATCCGTGAGCAGCCGGGAGAGACTCTGTCACTACAGTACATTCAAGAACAAAAGGAGAGATAGAGGAAGAAAAAGAGAGGTCTAACACACACCTAAAGAACTTGTGCCCAAGACCAAGCTGTTGTGTCTGCTGTTTGGAAGACATGTGGAGGCATGCTATGGCATCTTTTATGGTCTTGCTGCTTCAGTCCTCTCCTCTGCTCTGTGTGTCAGGCTCTCAGTAGGCTCAGGCAGGTCCTCCACACACAGACAGCCGAGCAGGTCATATAAAAATTGTGTGTTACTCGAGGCTAATAGGTGTTTTTCCCAACAGTTGCATATATCCTGCTAGGAGGACATTTTGATCTTAAGCCCAATGAGAGAGAAGATCCCATTAAGAGAATGAGAATGAGCCAGTGTGTTGACTTGGTTTGAAAACAGTGGCAATTAAAAGTGGCACTACAGCTATCTTAAAATCATAGCAGGCAGGATGTTACCTTTATACTCCTATGCAAAACATTTACTATTTATTTAAGTGCAGTTTTGGCTAATGAATAAAGCCAGGGAATCCATTTTATGTGTTGTTTTGAGTATGTGGTTTTATTTTATTTCTGTTTTGCTCATTTTATTAAGCACTCCAGTAAAAAAGCCACAACAATGTTTAAAAATATCATGATACAAATTTCTGGTGATACCACCCAGTGCTAATAGATACTGAACCTGTTATCTTATTGTGCGCACTCTCTAATCTTTGGTAAATCCTTTATTGTTCTAATTTAGCCTGAGAAAGTCACAGATGAAGTGATTCTGATTTAGTTTTTGTTCCCGGGGCTACTGGCCATGAAATGTACTACAGGCTGGTTTGTAGTTCATCTAAAGTGATTGTCATCCTTAGTTGCAGACAAAAAGGCAAAGGCTTTTTAATAATGTATCAAACTAATATCAGGCTTAATACAATCTCTCAGAAATCAGTCACAGACAATGGAACTGCATAGTATCAAATCAGGCAATCTGTTGATAAAATTAATAGCTTCAAGTCTGCTGATGATTATAATCTCCTGATTGTATTATCTTCACAAGCCCGCAGTGGGAATCTATGTGTATTATAACAGTCATTATTATGTTTATAACTGTAGTTGGGAGAGAGGTATGTGAGTGTGTGTGTGTGTGTTTGCGCACGTTCTTGCGCCTGTATCCCATTATCTCTGTCGTTAACCACAATAAACGCACTCATTGTGGGCACCTCAGGCTATGTTTTGAGGATCTCTTGTGCACACACACTGAAGCTGTCTTCAGGCCTGCATCTCTGCCTAATTGGAAAGGGAATAGTTGCGATGTGGGCGATCTCACTAAAGCCCCTAGCTCATTGACACAAGGTTAAAGACCCATTAACTTGACCAGTAGAAAAATTGAGGAGAGGACAAAAGGGAGACCGGGTAGAAGAGAGATAGTGTAGAGGAGAAGGGAACATGCAGAGATTCACCAAGGCGGCCACTGCAACCTCATTAATGTGAGAACCTGCAAGCCTGCCCAAAGCTTTGAAAATACCATTATGTAGCAAGGAAGCAGCAGTAATACTGTTTAAAGCGCTGCTCATATTTGAGGCCTTTTCATGAAAGATCAAGTTAGAGTTTTTGTTACAGCACAACGGAGAACTCAACCTGTGACAACCCAGTGTCCTAGTCTTCGTAATTGCTATTAAAGATGTTCAGTGCTACAGTTGCGAGCGTTTGGGGGATAGCATCCTTTATGCAACTAAGCATCTTTTTAAGATACTCTGCTTGAGTTGAAAATACATATCACCTGGTTGCCAACTTGCAAAAGCAAATAAGCTACAGTATAACCACATCACAAGTTTACATCCGATTTCTATGGAGTAAAATAGGGACTGTGTGCATATCTTTGTGCGTACATCTTCCTTTTCTGTGTGTATTTGTAAAGTGGGCACATAGGTATGTGTGTGTGTGTGTACTGTCACTCAAAGCTCCACACCAATCAAAAAGTGATACTCAGCCCACATGGCACAAAATGGGCACATATTCTGCCCCCTGAGTATCAAGAATGGAACATCCTCTTTCCTGTTTTTGATTTTCTTAGAAGTACTGTGCTCAAAGTGGTGAAGTCCAGAGGGTGAAGAGATGGGTAAATCGAATCTTTTTGAGCTGAGCTTTTGTCTGTTCTCTAACGTGTGTTTTGCTTCTGAAATTAAATGACGAAGGCTTATAAAAGGAATATTCATACAGAGAGAATAATTAAGAAGCAAAAACAGTTTCTGGAATATGGAATAATATGGCCTTGCCAGCATGGTGCCTTGATTTGATACATGTAGAGGCTGGTTGATGTTGAGTTAGTTTGATTATAATCAAACTCTGTTTACACACATTTTACTGAAATCACACGCCCTGCAATCTAGCAAGTGAAACTGGCAAGGTGAACTTGCTCCCTCAAGTCAATTTCTGTTTTTCCTTTGTACTTCTCACCTCACAGCTCTACTATTTTTCATCTTTTATGTTCTTTTATGTTTCTATCTTTTATTCTTTTTGATACTTCTCCTCCTCACTCATTTGTTTCCCTACTTTTTTCTTTCAATTTATTTTACTGTGCGCCCATCATTAGATTCATGGTGTACAGTTTTTTTTGTTTTTTTTTTGAAAACCAGACATTTTTTCTTGTGATATGCATGGTGATGGAGCCTCACTACTTCCCAGGACCTCATTGACATAACATGCTCCCAAGCCATAAAACGGCACACACAACGCACAGAAATAACACCTGTCCCAATCCTTTAGTCCTTATGTTGTCCTTGTAGAAAGTGGCATGCACTGGTGTTTTGTCCCTGCAGTAAGCATAGAGGTGCCAAACTCCCACTTAGCTCTTAAACACACAAGTCTTCCTTTCAGCTCCTTTACATCATTTGAAGTGACAAGATCCCATTGTGGCCATGCGTACTGGTCTCCCACACGGCCAGAGTCTGTTAACACAGCACCCACCTTGCTATATGCAATCACAGATACACACACAAAGAAGTGAGTGCCAAGACACAGCAAGAGTACCTGACATGAATGTTCCTATTCGCTAATCTCTTTCACAGGAAACAACTGCACTGCAACAGGAGGGGAGCAATGACTCATAATACAAATAGCCTTCACATATTGTAAGAGCTCAAAGAGAATATGACAGAAATAAAGCAAGAAATCAAGAACATAAAAAGGGAGAGGAAATGAGAACACGAAAGGAGATGAAGAGATTAACAATGAGCCTCTGACACTTACTGCACACAGCATGTTGCACTGCCAAGCATTCTTTTGTATGTAATGATATTTTTCTTAGTCTGCTGTTCACAGTTGAATTACCTGAGGTAAAAAAAAAAAAGAACTCATAAAATTATTTCAGCTCAATTTCATGGCGCTGTGATAGTGTTTGTATTCTGTAGTGTATTCATATACATGGGCGTGAATGTGTGTTTTGTGACAGTCAGTGTGATTTTAAAAGTAATATATTTCAACTGAAAGCCTCCATCCATCCATTTTCTGCTGCTTATCTGGGTCCAGGTTGTGGGGGCAGCAGCCTAAGCAGAGACGCCCAGACCTCCTATCCCCAGTCACCTCCTCCAGCTCTTCTGGGTGGACACCAAACTATTTCCAAGCCAGCCAAGAGAAGTAATCTCATCCAGCGTGTTCTGGATCTTCCTTGGGGCCTCCTCCTGGTAGGCCATGTCTGAACCACCTCAACTGGCTCCTTTCGATGTACAGGAGTAGCGGAATAGCCGAGCTCCTCACCTTATGTCTAAGGGAGAGCCCAGCCACCCTTCGGAGGAAGCTCATTTTCATTGCTTGTATTTGTGATCTTATACTTTCTGTCACTACCCACAGCTGGAGGCCATAGGTGAGGGTAGGAACGTCGATCGACCGGTAAATTGGCAGCTTCGCTTTCACACTCAGTCTGCTTCACTAAAGACGCCGCATTAGTTCGTCTGTCAATCTCCTGCTCCACTCTCCCTTCACTCGTGAACAAGACCCCGACATACTTAAACTCCCCTATTTGAGGCAGCAACTCATCCCAGACCCGGAATGGGCACTCCACTCTTTGAGAACCATGGCCTCAGACTTTGAGGCGCTAATTCTCACTCCCGTCACTTCACACTTCGCTGGTTTTTAAGTTAAAGGAAAAAAAGATCAACTTTTATATAAATGCAACACAATGATTGAAAAGTTGGGGGAGGGGGATCATAACATCGAAATTCTTTGTGCTTTAATGGGTTTTCTGATGGTGTTACTTGTCCCAAGGGGATACTGATAATGAAAACACAGAAGGTAAGGCAAGCAAAAGAGCACAGCAAAAATAAGAGAGAAGAAAAGATATGATACTGAAAAATGTTAGGCAGAGTAAGAGATGCACTGAGCAGATGGTGGTGTGCTCTCAGGTGTACGAAGACCTGCAGAGAAAGATCTGTTGCACAGGGGGAAGGAGGCAAAGATGCAGAGATAGGTGAATAATGGGAGGTGCTGAACAGGAACGGAAGGTTGTGAGAAAGCTACAGAACATGGAAGTAAACTAAAAAGCTTAAAGGAAGTGGATGACGGAGGCTGGTGTTGAAGGAGAACAAGATCAGAAGAGAGGATGAAGAGAACAGAAGCCGGGTGCAGTAAAGGCACGGATGGAGGCATGGTGAGCAGGTTAGAAGTTGAGGTGAGAGGCAGCAGGATGCAAGGTGACCAAAGAGATGAAAGACAGGGTTAGAGGGAGAGAAAGTTAGAACAACTCTGATATGCTCCAGAGGTGGAAGGAAGGGTGGATGGCGAGAAAGGAGAGAGATAGGGGATCAAAGAGAGATGTTTTAGAGAGCAAATAGATGAAACAGGGCAGAGATGGAGGGATGGAGAGACAGACCGATAAAAGGAAGAGCATATGGATGAAAGGGAAATGGGTCACTTACAAAGTATAGAACAGAGAGAGATGAAGAGGAGGGGCAGACAGATAGATGGAGAGAAGAAACCCTTCGATGTAGACAGATCAGTTATGGTAAAGTTGAGGATAACAAGGAAGAAATGACAAAAGGCAAAATGTGACTGTAAGGACGGAGAAATATGATTCAGGAAATGCCAAGATATCAAGCCTTTCCTCCTCTATCTTCCATACATTGCTTTTTAATGGTTTTAAGCTTAAGAGAAAAAAGCTAACTTTTTCCTTTTTGACTCCTTCCTCCCTCATCTCGTCCACTCAATACTCACTTTTCTTTTCTTAGTGATACTTTACCTATTTCTACCTCAACATGTGAACATCAAGGCTGACCCTTTAATTAATGAGCTCTTGAGCTGCTGTCGAGGTTACCTTAGGACCGAGTAGGGCTCACTGCTCCCTTCTGCTCCTGGTCATTAAGGTTAAGTTAACTTAACCAGCTGCTACTTCACATTTACAATAAAGACATGAGTGGCTTAAGACCTCTCATTTATCTTTAGGCAGGAAAGCAATAAGAGTATTTCCCAAAATATTAAACTTTCCATCAAGCATGATCTTTCCTTATCTTTGGCCAAGTGCTTTTCCTTGCCTTAAAGGAATAGCTAATAGCAGAAATATGTTTCCTTGCTTGCTTTCTTGCCAAGATTGATTTTACATGCTTATGTAAAAGATGAAGCTGAGCCCAGCTGTCTGTTAGGTTAGCTTAACAATCTGTCTGGAGGCAACAAAATCCCACTACCTTTGTTTCTTAGTACAGCAGAGTGATTTTATGAAGCCTCTGTTGGTTGTATTCTCAGCTTCCCAGTGAAAACAAGATATCCACCTAAACTTACTCCACCTAAACAATGCTTCCATTTTACACTGTTTGGATTAAGCAGTTCTTAGAAGAAGTGGCTCTCTGTTACATATACAAGAAACCTAGACTAATAATCTCCTCCTCAAATGCTCTGAAAAATACAGACCAAAACACGTTGTCTCTCGAACACGCGCACACACCAGTTACAACTTCAGCCTTTTGTTCACTCTTTCTCGGTTACGCTCTTTTTTCTCTGTTCACTTTATGCACATGATGACCTTATCAATGCAGCTGTCAGAAATCCCTTCTGCATGGCTGTTTTGTGTGTCGTCGAGATGAGGAAGAGTGTGAGAGAGAAGGTTAGAGACAGACTGACAGAGAAATCCCATTCTGTGTTCAGCATGAGTGCGGCTTTTATCTTGTTCCCTCTCATTTGTGAGGGTTTGATCAAAACATTTACCGACATGGCGATTGGTACAAAGACTAATCAAATTCACACATAAACATCTGTCATAAAACTGGACTTCACAGACTGAAAAACGCACACTCAAACACCAAGCCTGTCCCGCATGAAATCTGTCTTTGAGCATGGGGACATGCTGATTGATTGGTACCTCGGGGGAGCTGTCCCTTCCCATTAACATCTATGTGACTGTGGGACTGTGTGGATAGATAATTTACCACTAGCAGCGTGTGGGTCTGTGTGAGCATTTTTCTTTTTGCTGAGGTGTTACCATTTTAGAGGTTTTCAATTAACACAAATATAGATCAAAACAATCTCACCCCAAGATCTATTTAGTAGCTGTTCTGGAAATCAGGTAACATGATGATCTCTGCTAAGAAACCAATAGATTTGTTGATTATGGGGCTATATTCGCATATCAAATGCAGTATATGTTAGTATATGTACAGTTATAGTAAAAAGAAAGTGCACCCTCATTCAACTGTTTGTGTCAGGGCGTAATAAAAATAATCTGGTCCTTGGCAGGTCTTAAAATTAGGTAAATACAGCCTCAGATGAACTATAAAACATGACATATTACACCATCTCATTTTTTTGTTTAACAAAAATTAAGCCAAAATGCAGAAGCATTGTGTGAAGTACACTCTTACTGCTTCCATAGGAATTAAGAGGGTAAGTAGCAGCCAGGTGCTGCTAATCAAATGCACTTGATTAATCAATCATCACCAAGTGTGAACATCTCTACAAAAGCAGAGGTTTTGGCAGTTTGCTGGTCTGGAGCATTCAGGTGTGTTTAACACAATGCCAAGGAGGAAAGACATCAGCAATGATCTCAGAGAAGCAACTGTTGCTGCCCATCAATTTGGGAAGGGTTATAAGGTTATTTCCAAACAACTTGAAGTCTATCATTCTACAGCGAGATTATTCATAACTGGAAAACATTCAAGACAGCTGCCAATCTTCCCAGGATTGGATGTCCCAGCAAATCTACCCCAAAGTCAGACTGTGCAATGCTCAGAGAAACTGCAAAAAACCCAAGAGCTACATCTCTGACTCTACAGGCCTCAGTTAGCATGTTAAATGTTAAAATTAATGACAGTACAATTAGAGAAAGGCTGAACAAGTATGGCTTGTTTGGAAGGGCTGCCAGGAGAAAGCCTCTTCTCTCTAAAAAGAACATGGCAGCACGGCTTAGGTTTGGAAAGTTGCATCTGAACAAACCACAAAACTTCTGGAACAATGTCCTTTGGACAGACAAGACCAAAGTGGAGATGTTTGGCCGTAATGCACAGTGGCACATTTGTGTCACACTGTAAAGAGGAGTGGGCCGAAATTCCTCCGCAGATTGAGAGACTGATAAAGTCATACAGAAAGTGACACTGTAGCATGTCATGCCTTGATTTGCATCTCAGGTTGTACTTACCTCATTTTAAGACCTGGTACAGACTAGATCAGTTTTTATTATGTTCTGATATGTAAAACCTTAGAACTGACAGAGGGTGTACTTTATTTTTACCATGACGGTATATGTTATCCTACACACACTGATATGAAAGTGAAGTTTGTCTTTTTAATATAACTATTTTAGATATAACTACAAAATGTATATCTGTCTGTTTAGCTCTGTCTCTCTGTATAGATAGATAGATAGATAGATAGATAGATAGACATTTGACCTTAGAAAAAATTTCACTGAAAGGCTTCAGAACACCTCTTACATCAACTTTTAAGTTAAGTTGTTTTGTCGACTTTTGTTTCCAAGGTCAAGAATGAACTGAAGTCATAATCGCGTGCCGGGCCATTTAGATAAATCATTCTCTCCTAAAGTACACTTTTGGCTTGAGTTCAACTTTGGTGCCTTTCACCCATAAACAAAAAAACTGCCAAGCTCTAAAAGTATTTTTAGTAAACTCCCACAATCATAAATTTATTACACCTTTGACATGTGAAATTATTTGGAGCCCAGCAGTTAATGATAAATGACTTGCGCTTGTATATAAGCAATTTGTCCTCAAAGTGTTAGCTGCAGCTGCATTTTAGCATAGCGGTGCTCTCTTATTATGAATGGATCCCTTAGATATAATAAGATTAGCTCATTCATTACTTTTGTTCTTCTCACCTCTTTCCTTTTCAGAGTTTGTGTGCTACATTGAATGCTAATTAAGTCTTCCTTGTTTACCTTTGTTTACAAATTAAATAATTAGAGGGTACGGATTACAAATTCATGCAATCAAATTGCTAATTACTTTGTTCTGTATTTAAGAACTAGTATTGTGTAATAAACAGCATGTCTTCCTCTCATTATTCTCTGAACATGCCATAATTAAAATAACTTTACCAAGAAACCAAGGATCCATTGTTACTTTGTAAGTGGTATATACTGAACCACACCAAATTTATACAGCTTTCACTATAAGATAGAAAATACTGCACACAGCACACCGCCCTGTGTAATGTGCAGAACTGTAGGAAAGAACACCCACACCCCCAGAAGCTAAACAAGCCCTCCCAATCTACTTGTCAAAATTATATTGCTTTGACCTTTTCCCTCAGGTCCACCTATTTCTCAGTAGCTATATGCAGAGATTCACTGAACTGCTGATGTCTGCACCACCTTCCCTCTTTCTACACATTTGGATAAAAAGGTGATCTGGAGGGTGGAAATATCTACAGCTGCAATTTCAGCTCTTAATTTATACAGACAGGACACACAAATGGCAAACTGAACTCCCTGAAGCATTTGTCTTTACCACTCAACTGTTCCAGTAAACAAATGGAAAAATATATGCAGTTTGAAAATTGGTTTCCTGTTTTTGTATGTTTGTGTGCTTACTGTGTGGTTTTCCCAACTTCGAGTAAATTTGTGTGAAGGACTTCAAAAAGGACAGCTGCAGAGAGCATATACTTGTTTACCCTCTGTTATTATTTGTAAGGATAATGCTGTTGGTATCAGGTCAAAGCAAATTACAGTTATCTAGCTGTGACCTTAACCAACATTGTACAACAGTTCAAAGGGACCCTAAGCAAGGTTGACAGATTTTAAACTAAGTCAGCCATAACTTGGTTTTCTAATAATTACATCAGTTTCAGCATTTATCCGTAAGCCTCTGTCTTGCTGTCCTGACACTAGGTATAAATTGTACTTCTGAAGAGCTGTCACCACCACCTTGTCAGCACCACCACGTTCCACACAGACCAAACCAATGAAAGCAGGTGAATCTTCTCATGAAACATTTAAAATTATGTCAATACATAGTTCTTAACATCTATTCTTAAAGCTGGTCTTGACAAACACCAATTTAAGTTGATTGAGTTAGAACCAGGCATAGTGTTGGTGAAACTAGGTCCCAAAGGTCACTGGACAGTAATATGGTCGACATATAGTCATTAAACATCCCACTTTCACATATAATCTAGTCAGAAGAGGCAGCCCATAAAGCGTGAATAATAAAATAGGGCTATTTAAATTTGAGAAAATACAGCTAGATTATAGATGCAGAAATGAAAAGTTGATATTTGTGGGCAGTTTATTTGTATTACCTATAAAACAGTGATAACAGTACAAAACAACTATTTAGTTTGATTGCATTGTACAGCATGACTGCCAACATTTTGTACACTATAGTGCCAACACATAATGACTACCTCTGCCTCACACTGTATGTTGATGTTGGTCCTTCAGTGTCACCAAAACACCTGTGTGCCATCACAGAATGGACTTAAGACTTATAAAGTGCCCTGCGGTATCTGGCACAAAGACCTTTGCAGCAGGTCTTTTAAGTCCTCCAAGGCCTTGAATATACTTTCCGCGTCCGTGAATCCGCTAGAGTCTGCTTTGGTCCAAGTAGCGTAAATTTTGTCATCAGACAGTGAGCGCGAGGGTCCATGCGGGCGTCTATGTGCCTGCCAATTTTTTGCGACGACGCTGACTGGTCCACGGAGAATTTACGTTACAATGCACCAACTACGGTTGTGCCCCAGGCAGCAGACTTCAAAGAAGTATAACACGAATGAGTACTCGGCTGTCGTGTCTCCAGCTGTCCGTGCTCGTGTCTGCAACAGAGTATAATCAAGGCTCAAGTTGTAAGCTTGACCCAGGGCACCCCACAAGCCTTACCAGTTGTGACCCAAATTGCTTCAGTCTTTCCACCTGCCCATTTCTCTCACATCCTGAGCATTATTAAAAGATCATCGGTGTTACTTCACCTGTGAGCAGTCATAATGTAATGGTTCATGTGTGTGTATGCATCCTGACATCTGAAGCAGTGTAACACAAAGGTTATTCACTGTGTCGCTAATTCAGTTAAAATGAAGAGGGCGGAGAACAGGGCTGTCTGAGTCAATCTATGTCAGAGATGACTGTCTCTCAGTGTCCTTTGATTCACTGTCCTCTTGTCACACCCTAAGGAACAAGTTAGCACGTTTATGCGTTTGATTTTTGTGTGCATCTGTGTGTATATGTGTGTGACCCCGAGGCAAGTGCCAGCATCTATGACCAGATTTCCCACCTCTGAGCATGACACATTAGCTAGTGGCAGCTGAGGGCAAGGACACGATCTGAGGGTTAGATAAAGGTCTGTATGTGTGTGTGTGTGTTCTTACCCCCTGCATCTGTCTGTAGTACATGACACAAAATCAGTGACCATGATTGTTCAAACTTTACTAATGCTGTTGGGATCACTCCATCATAGAAGCTTTAACTTAAACGTGTTAAAAATTAGTTACATCTTATGAAAATGTATTTTTCACTCTCCAGATTTGTTGAATTTTTTTGCTAGAAAAGAGATGTCACTGTATCAAACAGGAGATTTGGACCCATGTTTACAGTAATAATAATAATTTGGTGTGCTGACAAAAAGTCTTTCCATAATTAAGTGCTTGTCCAACTGTATTGAAGAGCATGAACAGTGAAAAGTATGTAAAAGTATTCTTTGTTCCAATCAATACTTAAAAAGTCAGTGATATAAAGATATCATTTGGGTAAATGTGTGATTCAAACTTTCAGCTGACAGCTATGTAGCATTTAATTTAGATCATGTAGATGTATATTTTTTAATAGACATGGTAGGAAGACATCTTTTTTAGAGAAGCAACCAATATTCCATAAAAGCTACATAATTTTTTTTTTAAATCAAAGTCCTTCATGATGATACATGTGATTCACTAAATACAGGGAAATTTTTAGTCAGGCCAAACCTGCGCTGAACAGGGATCACTTAAGCTGAAAAGGGGTCATTTGTTTGCCCTCTTTGGAGTACACTAAAGCCCACTCCACTTTACATTAATAATCCTCATTCTACCTGTTAAAAACTGCCGATCTGAATTTAAAGAGAGTGTTGGCTGACATTGACCACCGAGGACAAATACAACCACTTTACCAGCTTTATTCACCTTCAAATAAAGAGACCTCGCTGCTGAATACACTTCAAGTTTGCCATTGGGCACAAAACACCGGAATAAAGACAGATCCCAGTGCACCACCATAAACACAATCGGATATAGACAGCCACTCAGGCTTTAACCAACCAATAATACAGAGCACACAAGCACATTAAGCTAAGAACACACTCAGATGTATGAGAGCAAATACAACAACATCAAGGTGAAGTAATGAATACGCACACATGTTGGCTCTTTGTAAGTATGACTCTTCCCCTGCAGTTTACCATAACCCTACCCATCACTTCTAAGTGCCAAAACCTAACCTAGTTCTAACCTTAACCCTACAAACAAGTCTAAACCCTCAAATTGATCTTTGAAATGGGAGAAGCTTAAACCTCCTCACAATATATGACCCCACTGGATGAGAAACAATGGTTTTGGAACAAAATAAGTCCTCCCAAACATACCAAACCATGCC
>VUQI01015856.1:2068-17099 GCA_015106735.1 Paratilapia polleni
AGCCAATTTCTTTTTTTTTTTTTTTTTTTAACTCTTTCCCCTTTTGGATGCCTATTAGGAGTAACCCATATACAGCTTACTACGGCTACCCTTGGAAAATCCCGTGACCTTTTCTAATGGTCGTCAAACCACATCTTTACTGATATATACTGAGGTGTCAAAACTAGTCATTAAGGGCATGGTGAGGTCGTCAAATGTCGTCTTTATGGGGGAGTTAATGTACTCTTTTGTCTTTATTATGACAGGACAGCTGGGAGAGAGCATGGGGAAGACATGGAGCAAACAGCCCAGGGTGGATTCAAACCCAGGTCTCTGCAATAGCCTTGCGGCATATGGGTCACCTGCTCAACCCAGTAAGCTAAATCAGCACCCAAAATGGAGCCTTTATAGCACATGCTGGTTCCACTAAGCTATCAGCACACGACTAAAGCCAATTTTCAATGTTCCATTTATTTCTGGTGGAGATTTCAGATTTCTTATGTGCCCACTTCTCTGACTGGATCTTGGTCTCCCCCCCACCGTGGCACCACATTTTAAAAAAATCCAGGAAATGCCCCTGAAACCTGGATGATTTGCTGCTGGAAGTCAGGGTTAAATATAGCAAAATGGCAAATCTAGGACAGTTGGCCATAAAACCTCTGGTGATCAGACAGAGTGAGGAAAGGATTTACTGAGGAGGAGCAGGAGAAGGAGAAGGAGGGGGTGGAGTGAGTGAGACATGATGGATGAAGACTGAAAGAACGACAGTGAAGAGAGGGCAGGAGGAGTGAAAATTGGTTGGAAGAAATAACAGACAGGAGTGAGATTTATCATTACATTTGCTGTAACACTGTCAGAGTGTATTTCTCACATAATGGATTTCAACATTTTTATATCTTACAAGTAGTTCAGTGTACTTTAGATTTTAAACTTCTCATAGGAATCTATTTATACTTGCTAGGTGGACAGATGATAGATGGAGGCTTTTCAAGGCTGCCTCACCTATAAAGCCACATCCTGGAAAACTTCTATTGTCAATATTAGTTCAGCAAACATCATCTGTCCAACACTTCTGATAATGTTGGACACGTCTTTGTTCAGCCACCAGCTTTTCCCCACACACTGTACTTCCCACACAGCTATCTATCTTTCCACAGGTGAGTTCAAGCAGAATATGACTGGGGTGAAAACCACAATGAGGCCTTCAGATTAATTAGAAGAAACATAATGGTTGTCTCACCATGTGCATGTGTTAAGACAAGTAGATTCATGACAAAGACTGCAAGGCTTTCCACTAGCAAGTTCGAGGAGTAAAAATAAACTGACACACTTCTCCCAACATGATGAAAGAAGAAAGGGTAACAGACAGGCAGAGTAGAAAGAGGAGAGAAGATTGTCAATAACATACAATGGTGATAAACCAGAGAGAAACAGGAAAGACAAGCGCAAGACTCAACTGAAAGCAGGCTTACACAACTCTGGATTTCAGATTTGCCATGATCTGTGTGTGTGTGACAGTACATGTGTGAATGCTACCTACCTACCATTACCAATGCTGTAAGCAGGCCCCTGCCAAAAAGTGCTCCATTGTCAAACACACAAGGTCTTTATCACATAATGTTACTGTATTTCTCACTGTGTAGGACCTCTGCACCATGATAGCAGGACTAACCCCATTCACACCCTTCCTATTGCTAGTCTGATCACTGCTGAATTAAAAAAAAACACTTTAGAGGTTTTTGGGTAGCTGTATAATAACTGCAACTGTAGGATAGTAGTCAGGGTTTTGTAGCTGACAGCTGCTTGACACACTTTCCTAAAATCTTAATGTTGAGAACAGACTGCCAGCTCATTTTCACAATTCAACTCTCACTATTTTAATACTAATGGAGTTATCACTCTAGCATCAGTCTGGACTTTTTTTAAGTGGTTTAGGAATAAAGCATGTAAAACTAAACTTCACACCAATTTGCAATAAACTGCATTTTTGTTTTTGGTTACATGCGAGTATTACCGGACAACTCCTGATGTGTTCCTGAGGACAGAGGCAGCAAAGCTCTGGGTGACGCCCACCAGACTGGTCCCATCCACCTCCACGATCTGGTCATTCACCTTGATTCTGGCACACATAAGAAAAAGATTGATTCAACACTTGATAAGATAAGATAAGTGAAATTCTTTTGTTACAGCCATTGAAATAATTATAGTAGTAGTAGCAATAATAGTAATAACAGTAATACAAATAAAAATAACAAATTATGCAATAAGCCAACCAGAATAAATGTCTACTGAGTTTTACTTATTTGTGCATACATACATGCTGAAATCTGCATGCATATATACACTGAAACTGACTGATCATGATGGACTTCTACATTTGAAAATGAGTGTCGTCCAAAGGCTAAAAGAAGCACAAGAGACAAACACACTGGCATATCACTCATGTTCACATCATTTTCAGAATTACAACAGTGCAAAACTTTCTGGGGTCACAAATTTCCACTGCAATAGCTCCAGACTACTGCGTAACAAAGAGACAGAGGAGATGAGACTCAAAACAAACTATGAGGGCTAATGGGGACATGGATGCCAGCAAGCTTTTCGCCCTGGGCTACAATACATCCGACATTTCTGCTCTGCTCTGGACATAACTGGAGGTCGCTTAAGTTCTTGACCTGAAATGAAACTCCTCATAACACTCCAGTGTACATTATTCAGGGAAATTGTGAACAAATTGCTTAAAAGAGACTGCCTTGCTAAATATTCAATTTAAATTGAATGAAAATCTGCATTAAAAAAAACAGACACAGAGGGATTTTGAATAATTGCTTCGACATATGAATAAAACAAAAACTAGCTCTCATTATTTTTCAACAAAACAGCATATTGTGCTAATAATTCACTGCTGGAAGGCACAACAGACATGTCATTCTCTTCTCAACAGACCACTTTGGTCTTTTATTTGGTCCAAAACAGCACACAAGAAGGCCTAGCTCCTCAATAGCTATAAACACAAGTGTAACACTTTAAGCTTGTACATTTCTCACATTTTCATCCAATCAAATGGGACGATGGGATGAAGCCCTCTTAACTCAGTTTTTCTTGATTTGGATGATGGAACTACACCCATAGGTCCAATTTAAAAAGAATAAAACTCAAAGGTAAGCTTAACCTTTTTTGGGGACACTCATTATTAAAAGAGTACTCAAGTGATCTATAATTACAATTTCATAAACCTGAGGGAGCCACAGTAGCTAAGGCTATTTAGCAATGGTCAAAAATCAGTGCATTGGAGGCTGAAATATAATGTCTTTATGCTGAGAAAATACTAGCTCCCTACAAATCCAATCTCTACAGTGCTTCCTTGCTGGAAAACTTCTGCAAATTGCATTAGAGTTTTTGTTTTTTTTTCCAATTTCCTGCAACAACAATATCAAAATGAAGAGACGTTTGATGGCTCCATATACAACTGCAGCTCCTTTTCACAGTCTGTTACAACATACACCAGCTGCCGTGCAGAATTTAATATGACTGTGACAGCTTACATGTCAATCAGAGATCTCATAAGGATGTACAGAGACACGTCTGCCTGACAGGTAGACAGACAGCAGGCTGGTTGTCTGTCAGCAGCTCAGATGCTTCTCTGACCTTCACAGGTTCTAATGTGGCTTTGTGTGGTTGAGCCTGGTTGGTATACAACTTTAAAACAAAGGCAGCAGCAAAGAATGAAAACTAACAACAAAGGAACATGTCAGTTAATGTAAATACACCAAAATACACACACACACACACACACACCTGGATCCTATCACCCTCATATCACCCCAGCACACACACACACACACACACACACACACACACAGACACACACACACACACACACACACACACACACAAACAGACGAGACACAGAGCCGCAGCCAAGTCCATTTGTCTGCTTGTGAGTGACTGTGCTCCTGCATACTAGACCATTAAGTCAGACTCAGCAAAGACTGAGCCCTATAGCAGGAGAGGTAATGACTCAAGGAAATCACATTCTGGATAGTCACTCCTCCCTTGTGTGTGTGTGTGTGTGTGTGTGTGTGTGTGTGTGTGTGTGTGTGTGAATGTGAATATGTAAAAATTACTGATAACTTTTTGCCATGATGACACTAACATCTCGAGTCTACAGTTTATTTCTCTAATACTGTGATCAGGGTTTATTGTGAAATCCATCATGAGGACACAGCCAGAACTGCAGATTCACAATAAAGAACAATTGTGTTTCCATATCTAATCAAGACACTAATGATGCAATATAATGTTGGATCCACGAATGTGCTTCAACTAAATTAAAATATAAAAAAAAGCTTGGCTTCTGGAAAGGTCAGCAGCTAATGGGGAGGTGTGAATTGTGAGCCTCTCACCCTAGGACGACTCCAACACCCCCACAACCCTGAATTAGATAAGTAGTTAAAAAAACAAATGGATGGATGGATGGAACAATGGTGCAGTGGCTAGCACTCTCGCTTCATTAGGTGATCTGGTTTCCCCCCCACAGTCCAAAAACACGCATGTTAGGTCAACTGGTGATTCTAAATTGGTCACGGACGTGAGGTAGATAACATGCTTGAAGTGTATAGAATAAAGTGCTATATGAATATATGATTAAAATGTGATTTTGAGGGGCCAGTAAGACTAGAAAAGCGCTATATAAATGCAAGTACATTACTTAAATGTGCACAGCACTCTGGCTGCTTTAAAGCCTGCTGTAAAAATAAACTTGATTTGTGAATGTTTCTTTTCTTTTCTTTGGTCTTCATATTAAGTGCAGATGTGCATTTTAAATTGAAAATATGCAGGCTTAAGGGAGACACTACAACTACTGCTAGTTTATTAGTTACATTAAGACAGTTAGTTTTAGTATTACAAGTTTTCTGGGATTCTGTGTTTAGATATGCAAATGAGGTACTTTAAACATGTTTAAACATGCACTAAACTTGCATTAATGCCCAATAGGCAGGCTAGGCAAAATATGGACCTGAACGTGTATTTTGGGCATTTTTTTCCACAAGTCTGAAGGAAGACATGTTATGGAAGCAAAATGGCCAAAAAATCTCAAAATTGAAAGTGCATGAAAAAAACATGTTTTTGCATGTAGTGTATTCTCACCACGACTAAATGCTAAAAATATACGTGAAATAGCAACATCAGTTGTACTCGTAATGCCAGTGATAGCATTCTGATGTATAATGGTCACCAAATTAGCTTAATGTGTACGCATGTTAATGATAATTAGCACTAAACACACAGCAGGCTTCATCCTCTGGTGACCATGAATTTATCTGCGAGAATGCAAAGTTGGTTTTGTGGTCGCCATGCCTACATCAGTGCTCCTAGCATCGCTAAAAATGTAAGCAAGCACACAGAGGAACACAGCTCCTGCATTTTTAGTAGCACATTCATTAATTATTAACACAACAGCTTCTACAACAATGTTGCAAAAATGAAATGAAATTAATTTTTTTTTTTCATTTTAAATAAAGAGAAAAAAGGATCAATTGTACAGACACAAATGTAAACTTGGGCTTCAGTACAGCATTCCTCTGATCTCTTCAACTTCTTACTTCTCCCAGTCACTGAGGGAAATTAGACTTTTTGGAGTCAGTGAAACTGTCATCTTAAAACAGATCAACTTTTCTTACTTTCGAACGAGCTGCTCCCTTTCTGCCGCTGCTCTCCTCCGTCTCTCTGCTTGTTACATTTTAACTAATCTCACTGTCATGTTCCTCAAAATTTCACCCATTGCCTCTACATGAAAAGAGAAAGAATAAATCCCTAAAGGAAACACCTACTGCACACAACCCTACTGCATTAAGGGTCCCAAATTGTATGAAGAGCTTACTAGCCTCATACTGCATTGAGTGGAGTGGTTTTTAAATCTGTTTATGGGGAACCTGAAACACACAAACAAACTAATAGGCAGAAGCTGGTAGCTTAGAGGCAGAAAACCACAGCCTGCCAGTTGAGAAGCTGTCACCTCTTCCATCCCTGACTGAGTGCTAACTCTGCACTGTTCACACTTTATCATGCACAAAAACACACAATACAATACTGTAATACTTGTAATCATCCAGGGACATAAATAGAAACACACCGAGAATATAGGAACCAGCGGTTTTCTGTAGAGAAACTCTTGCAAACTGACACAGAATATGAGAAACACAATTTAATGTAATGTCTCTGCCACACCCACACACACACCTACATAAGTACAGTCCTTTGTAAGAGTGTGCCTCTCCTAGTGGATCTAATCCGAACCCCTGCTGTTAAATCTGGCAGGGACAGAATGTGACTGTGTATGTAAGAGAGGGTGAGACAATATGGTGGAGTAGTGGTGGAAACAAAATAGTTGATATAGTTAACTGCTGTCGAACTTTTTTTCTTTTCTTTTTTTACAACAGTATGTGCTTCTTTAGGCCTGCACTCTTGATCTTGCATGGAATTTCATTTCATTCATTGTCTCCAGACCCACTTTTGGGAGCAAAAAGTGTGCGATATGCAGTAGGAAAGCAGCTCTCACCTGCCATCTCTCTCAGCAGCTCCGCCCTCAATGACAGTCTTGACAAAGATGCCCAGTTTCTCCAGGCCTGCGTCAGCACCAACACCCATCCCGATGATACTGATACCCAGGCCGTCTTCATCTGGAAACACGAAGAACACACAGTTTAAGTGTCAATGTTTATATTTTCGTAAGCATCCAATCAGCTTAGATCCAGTCAGTCAAACCCCAAATGGCTTCTGGTAACAATGTCAACCATAGTGTGGAATATGGATAGGTGAATACATTCAGACAAAAGCTGATTTATATAGCTGATTTATTAACTGAAAGAATAAGGAGACATCAACCACCAAGACATGAAATAGTTTTTACAAGAATGGGAAAAATGCTGGATGAGAAATCCCCTTCATTCATCCTTGTCCTGCATTAATAATTCAAATGCCGTTAGGGTTACATAACAGAGAGTAGATGGTGGTATCCTACAGTGTAAAGTCAGTGTATTTTTGGTCCTTGGCGTAAATAAATTTCGGCACAGAACAAGACAAGTGGAAAAGATGCAGTATCACATTTTTGTATCTCATGCTGGGAAATTAGGGCAAACTAAGCAGTTCTAAGCTTTTTGGTATAATCTAAGTTGACTTGTAATTTGTAGTGAATTACTGCTTTGTAACAGGCTTTTCTTTTTCTGGGTTTTCAAAATAATAATGTTAATAGTCGAGCTAGAGATTCAAACTTTAAGACATGATCTGGGGAAAAGGGATGAAAAAATAGTGAAGGAAAAAAATAAAGAAAGTACAAAAAGTACTGTGTGGGTGATCGTGTCTGTTGGGTATGATGAGTAACTGACAGGATCCCGTCCTCATTAAGATTGTTCTTAGATTTTCTTTCCCACCTTTCTCCAGCTCCACAGGGAAGAGCTCCAGTTTCTCCACCCTCTTCTCCAGCTCATACTCAGCAGAGGAGGCCACGGGATCCACCTCCTCATTACGTCGGTCATAGTCTTCATTGGAATAGGTGTTGAACACCTGGAAAAAAAACAAAAACACAATGAATTTGCACAGAATTACATAAAACCATTTACATTACAGAGATAGAACAGATTTACAGCCTGATTAAGAATTTTATTAAGGCTTTATAAAGGACGTGTCCTACTGTACTAACAGGCTTAAAACAGGGACAGGTTTTGCCTTTACACACATGGCACTAACAATGGTACACCTAATAACGTTACAGTTTATACTACTCTTCTTGACAACAGTGGTTGCTCTGCAGGCAAAGGAGTAAATAAGAGCTTTACAGCACTACTTTTAGGCAGGATCTACAAAGCAAAGCTAACAACATTGTGGTAAACGAGGCTTTTATAAAAAACAACCACAATGTAATGTAAAAAAAAACATAATTGTTCTGAGGATGGCTGGGATGCCTCTCTCTTCCTCTGAGCTGTGTGGTCCTCAGAGGAACCTCTCCTTCCCTGCAACAGTCAGCTGTCACTTCACATCTCATCCGAACCAAGCGCTCTCACGGCTCCCTGCACTGAGGAGGAAGGGAAGGAGAGGAGAGACCTGTGCACAAGCTGACTCAAAAAGTGTATGCTCTTGTCACGACTTCAGTGTGGTGTTCTGCAGAATGCTGTCTGCTGGTGTCGAAGAAAGAAGGGTAAGGATATGCAAAGTGTTCATGCACATAGATTAACATGGGTGCAAGTGCACACGTAAGCTTGCATGAAGACATAAGCTTCATTCCAGCATGCCTTCCTGTGAAACAGGCACCTGCAAACCCCCCACTGGCTGCAGGCGCTATTATTAGAATCTGACAAACTAGTGATATTTGCTACATGGCATTACAAGCAACAATTTTACGAAGAATATCTCACATTTTTTTAAAGTATACCTATTATACTTTTCCTATTTTCTTTCACTCTTGCAGTGGTGGATGCTGATATTAATCATAGCCAAAGTTTCAAATATTGATGTCAGTTTATGTGCAAGTAATGTCAACAACCAAAAGCTCAGGCTTCAGACACTTTTTCTATTCTGTGATCTGTTTGACATCAAAGAGCAGGGATATCCTTAATATGGTTAGCGTAGGCACACAGCTCTAGAATGTGAGCACAGTGGCCCCACCCACCTGCTCTCAAAGCGTCTGTTTGTGAGGGGCAGCCAATCATAAGAAAGCTAGCTTAAAAAGACGGTGGCTTTGAAGGAAGGGCAGGTGAAATGGGCTGCATCAGACAGAAGGTGAAGTGAGCACCAAGGCATAGTGAAAAATAAATTCGGACTATTTTGAACTTTAAATCTTCCAAAGCTATTCTAGTAGAGTCCAAGAATAAAATGGAATGAAATGAGTGCTAGGCCCCCTTTAATGATGTCAATCATTGGAGTAATTCTCAAGGCTGCATCAATAAGGCAAAGTAAATATATAAAATGTACATCTTTACTGTAGGGTGAGATAGTGTGCTGTATGAACACACACTGGACACACTGATATTGCGTGATGCTGCCAGGATCGGTTGTATTGTTTCCTCTGCGTGATCTTGCATGACCTCTATCTGTGATCTCCCTGTCATCAATCATTCAGTGTTATCAGCCCTGCATTATTAACACTTCCTTGCACACAGACACACATGCACATACAAGTACGTACCCTCATGTGCACAGAATTACAACCTATCAAATCAAATGGAGAGACACACACAAACACTCAGCAATCAGTAGAAGACACCATCACAGTCACAGACCCATTAAAACACACCCACGCATACACACTGCTGACAAATGCTAACACCAGCACTTGCTCTGTCCTGGATGTCCTGAACGCGATGCCACCATTGGCAGTCAGTACATTTTCTAATGGCCTGTCTCAGTCACTGTGTGCTATCTACAAACACATTAGCATGTGGCCAGTCACTTGAGAGAGAAAAGATGAGGTCATGAAGGAAGATGAGGACAGATGAGGGTGGATCTGTGAGGGAAGGTAAGCACAGAAGAGTGGGTGGAAGCTCAGTGATGGAGAAAGATAAGGGCACGAGAGGGACTTCTACAAATCCGGGAGACAGATGAACTAAATAGGAAAAGGATGGACAGGAGAATAATTGTGACTGAGGGAGGGAGTGACGAGATAAATGAAATGGCATGCACAGGGGAAATAAGAAAAGGTAGGCAGAGGAAGAGTGAAAGAGAAACAGAGAGACACTCTGAACCATTTAACAGAAAGCATTTACCCTCAAAACAAAGATTCCTGATGGTTATCTGGCTCGAAATAGAAACACTGGTACACCTCTCCATCCTGTCCAAATACCACCTGCTTTCTGGGCTCAAAAATTCTCTAAGAAGGGATAAAAGAGGTAGAAGAGCTTTCTGAAATGTAAAGGTCAAGAAGTGCTAACTAATAACTGATTCTACCGCCTTTTTCACTCACAGCTACTTCTTTTCTCAGACAGGATATATAATATCTTCTTGTTCTCTCACAATAATTGGATTTTCTTCTAGGGGAAAAAAAAAACCCTTTTGGATCTAAAATACCAGTAGAGAGATAAGAGGGGGTAAAGGCACACAAAGAATGATTTGGTACACCATCGTGAGAAAGTGTGTTTAACCTTGGCAGTATGGCGGGTTACTGCTGCATGCTGCTTTTGTTACTTTAGGGATGTGAAAAATGGCACAAGAGTAAGACCAGACATGCACCTGGCAACTACTAGCCTGACAGCTGTGGGGCAGACTGTTAGGGCCACAATCTGATGCACATCAATATGTTTACCCACATTAATCCAATAAACTGATGCCAGGAAATAGCAGCCAAAGCCAAAGGATTTAGCTATCATTGGTTAATATCTGTGTGAAATCTGTCCTCATTACACCACGATGACAAACACCTACATTTTCACTTCAAGTATAGTTGCTGAGCCACAACATTATGCTTAATTGTAATTCAGTTTTTCCTCAAGAAGCTTCACACAAGGACAGTCACTAAAAAAGGAAGAAGACTGAAGTATAAGGGGCCGTTTCCCCATGTGGTTCCCCTTGGAAATGGAGCAGTCTTTTGGAGGATTTAACACAACGCACACCATTTACATGTAAATATATTCATCTACACTGCCTACACATTCTGTCAAGCTTAACACACTGCCTGGGTTCCAAAAAAAAAACAAAAAAAAACATACTACCACAAAAGTTTACATTTTAGGACTGATATAAATCTGCTTGTTGACTTTCATTAGTATTTTCAAACAGCTGTATGGATTCAGTGTTAGGGTGTTTACTGATAGTGATGTGAATGGGCTGTATGAACATAGTCCATGGATCCAAAAAAAAAAAAACGCACTCATCACCTTATGTAATTCTTCCAGTGTCAGTTCTTATCAACCCGCAAACTCATTCATCAAATAAAATACACAGGCCGACTTTGTATTTTGAGACTGCCTCTCCCTTCTATCATTCCTCACTGTATCAAATGATGTCTCTTATCCTCCCTTTTCTTAGACTCATCCTTCATCTGCACAACACACTGATCAACACCCCGTGAAATCAAACACATGCATTTTTGTATTTTGTTGGTTAACAAACCTCCAACAATAAAACCACTGGCGGTTAAGTGCAGACTTTGCAGAGGTTCTGCTTGGGCAGGCAATCTTGTTATCTTTCCTCTAGGCCTCGCATCAGGATAAGGGAGTTTACTTTGACTCTGAAATACAGTTTTACTGTCATCTGTGGATGGTGCTGCAGATGCCGTGACACCGCAGATGCCTGGAAAATCTAAAGCGATAAAGCTGAGGCCTCTCATTTGGTAGAAGAGCCTCTTTCTGTCCTTGAATTTTGATTGTGTATGCAGAGAATTCAAATGCAAGTGAAGTGCTTTAGTCCTGAAAATAGGAGTGTGTATTCATGTATCCGTGTACTGTACAGATTGTTAAACGGCCATTGCAGACACAGATCTGTAGGATACACACATGTCTAAGTGACTTTTGATGGTCAAATCACGTTCCCTGTGTAGCTTGGATAAAAGTGACAAATACATCCAGCTGAATATGTGCTGAATCAAGATTCAAGACACTGGCTTTGCTACTAAATGACACCTATCAGACACCTCAGTCCATCTGTGGAGAAAGCTGTTGGGCTAACCCAAATGCTCCCCTGATGACAGCAAGGGATAATACTGAGACAGAAATCTTTAAGATGCTGAGAAACTGCAGCCACGGTAAATAAAAAAGAAAGACAATATCCACTGAGAAAGAGAGAGAAACCGAATGACTCCTATGATTCATGGTTTAGAGCAGCAGTAGACAGTGAGGCTATTGAACGGTGAAACAGGCAATAATAGAGAAATAAAGAAAAGAAAATGGAAAAAAAGGAAAGCTGAGGAGTGGGTGAGGCTAGGGGTAATTTGCCCCAGGGTTGTTTGAGTCTCTGCCTAAGATGGCACGGCATGGCGCCCAGTCACGGCAAAAAGCCTCTGATGGTATTAAACTGGGCCTTTGGTGAATTGGTGCCAATGCTGTCACCCGCCCTGCGTCTTCCAGACAGTGGACACTGCTCAGGGCAATAGGAGGCTGAAAAACCCGGGAGAAATGTTCCTACTGCTGTGGCATGAGCCCAGCAAACCCTGCAGTGGATTAACTACAGCCTGGCACACACACACGCACACAAACACACATAAACTCATAGCCTGCTCTGCTGCGACACCTCCGCATATTTGCATTCCATTACTTCTACCTGTGGCCACCCACTCAGATACACACACATACACACGACAGCAGGCTGGAGAACTGACAGGTGCTAAAGAAAGTGCGGGGATACTGAGGGGACCAGACAGTTGCTGATGGTGGAAATAAATGAATGTCAGACTGAGATTGACAGCTATAAAGAGGTGGGGAATGGAAGACGAGGGAGTGAGAAAAGAAAGAGAAAGCAACATAAACATTCAGTATACTGCTCTATATAAAGAGAGGTGAGAACATGCAGAATTTACAGTCAATTCAAGGCCACCCTCTCTATCTTCTTGACATACATCATCCCTCATCTGGGGAAGTGACACTGACAGGGAATGCCACCACCATATAAGTCAGCATTTCTTTTTTTAACTTCAGACACAGCTTCTGCATACAGAACAGACACACATACTGTTCATACAGGAGGATGTTTTTTTGAAAGAAAAATACTTTACATTTGTGTCTGTAGCACACTTATGTTTTCCCTGCCAAGAATGCATTTCAGTCTACTGCCTATAGCACAATACTACAGGGTGCCACTATTCCCACCAACAACCAAGCCACTGGCCAACTACAGGACGAGACACATACATAAAGGAAGGGAAAGAAGGGCTAGCTTAAAACAAGAGGGCAGAGAATATTATCATATACAACGAGTGGGAGGAAGGGATCAGAATTAACACAACATGTTGCTTGTTACAGCACATGCCCACTTGCTATGCTATGTAATTCATCAGGCTGCAATAATGACTAGGCAGAGTGTGGGACTGTATTTCTACGAATCATAATAACCAGTCTGTGTAGTCTGGACTGTTGTGAATGAGGCACAGATCCCTAAAATTATCTTAGAAAGGGCAAAAAATGGTTTATAGGGTTGATTTTGTTTGTACCAGCACATCTTAGTCGTGTTTCTGACTCACTATAAACAAGCACAGGGTAATGGTGCAGCAGTCTGAACCATCCTAAGCACAAGCTTAGCAAATGCTGAGAACATTGTGTCACTGAGATGCTCTGTTCTGTGCAGGTTTTGTCAGCAATAAAAACTGACAGCGCACTGGTAATATCATTAGCACGCGACCAGATTGGGTAGGTGGGGGCTGGTTGATGGTTCTTGACACAGTCTACGGCGTGGCAAATGACCAGCCTCAAAAACCGCAGAGGCACGTCTCGCCTTTCCTGGATCATTAAAAATGCATCCCCCAGGGAAGATCGGGTGGCACCGAAACAAGCAAACAAAAACACAACCGCATTAATAATGAAGCGACTAAGCTACAGGCACGCACAAAATACACACATACCCAATATCCAAGTCAAGAGTAGCTGTACCTGTCAGAGATAGGAGAGGAAGGGAGTGATGATTGTTTTTCTATTGACAGCATGAGTACTAAAGAAAAACCAAATTTCACAGGACAGTTTGGGTTGGATAAAATAAATAAAAAACATTGCTCGATGCATATTTTCATACTCGTTTCACTGTTAGATATTTTGTAACAAGTACTGTTATTAGACAAAACTTTTGGTTTGACTCAGTTCAGGTGCAGCATTTGCCCGTCTAACCAAAATGTAAGTTGTTATATAGCAA
The DNA here is from genome assembly GCA_015106735.1 of Paratilapia polleni. Lineage (NCBI taxonomy): Eukaryota > Metazoa > Chordata > Actinopteri > Cichliformes > Cichlidae > Paratilapia > Paratilapia polleni. The sequence continues at coordinate 15,875 of VUQI01015856.1, forward strand.
CACTCTTCTTGTATAACGATGACGTTGACGGCTAGCTTTAGCCAGCTAAGAGGGAATACAACAGAATTTAGGGCATAAGAAGAAATGCGAGGGATGCTGCAGCTGAGATGTGTACAGAAACAAGAGTCCTAGCAGAATACCATTCAGCAGCAGTTTTCAGTTTGACTATCAGTTATGAGTTATGTTTTTGTACTTTGATTCATTCCTTGATTGGAAAAGAGTGAACTTACAGTACTGTGCAAAAGTCTCATGCCACCCCTCATTTCTTTATATTTTGCTTCCAAGGAGCCAGACTTTGTTCTAAACTTTTTTAAAGTGCTCTTGAGCAATAGTTCTCCAGGGTTTCTGAAGGTCTTTCAAAGTTTTTCTTTGGACATTGGCTGCTTTTTCATTCATTTTCAGTCCAGGCCTTGTACCGGATGAACCAGTGTTCAGACAACTTAGCAAAGAACCAATTTTAAATTGTATCTTTAGGCACTTTGTTACTAGCAGCCTGTCATAAAAACACATCATTTGTTCCCATTTCTTTAGTTGACTCTACGAAAAACGCCAAAGATAACACAGTTCAACAGGCATAAAATAGTATTTTTGCACCAACAAGGTGATTCCCAAAGAGCTGTTAGGTGAAAACTTGGCATATCTCAGCATAGTTTGCAGTGTGTCCTTAAATAAATTGAGGAAACTGGACAAGTGGAGGACAAAAGAAGAAGTGGCAGGGCTATAAAACTATCTACAGCAGATGAACAGTATCTGAAAGTCATGTCTTTAAGAAATAGCTGTCAAGAAGTCATTCTTAAGGAAGGGAAACAGGGAGAAAAGGCTGAGGTATGTCAAATTACACAAGAACTGAACTGAAACTCAGTGGAAACAGGTCTTATGGAGTGATGAATCCAAATTTGAATTTTTTGGTTCAAATTGTTGTCAATATGTACGAAGGAGGTCAGGAGAGAGGTACAACAGTGAGTGTCTACAGCCATCGGTAAAACACGGTGGAGGCTGTCATGGTTTGCCGCTGCAATTCAGCCAGTGGTGTTGGAGATCTTGTCAAAGCTGATGGAATTATGAACACAGATCAGATTCTGATCCACCATGCAATAATATCTGGAAAGCGTCTGATTGGCAACAGCTTCATTTTTCAGCATGACAATGATCCCAAACACACTGCCAATGCAATAAAAGCACACCTGGATAGAAAAACACACAATGTGACACTATCAGTCATGGA
>VUQI01015860.1:12360-26998 GCA_015106735.1 Paratilapia polleni
AGAAAGTTTTTTTTTTTTTTTTTTTTCTTTCATGATGCTTTCCCTCTGCTGTTTTATGAACACTGACTTGCTCTCACTGGAACAGCTGTTATCCAGCTCCCCTGCTCTTTTTTTTTTTTCTTTTCTTTTCTTTTCTTTTCCTTTCCACAAAACTGCGCTGTATGTGTGGGATCTTAATGTGTGTGCAGGCTTGTATGCCTAATGGCTAATAGTCTTTAGGAACTCCTGTCTGATGTAATGGCTTGTAATGTGTACGTAATACCAGTGGAGCTATTTATAGAGCAGCAGCCAATTCTCAAGGAAATTGATGTGCGTATGCGTGTTGGCTGCAGGGCATGCACACACATGCTTGTGTACATACTTCAGTTTCGCTTTGTCCCCATTGTACTTGTCTAATTTCTGTCTAGCTGTATCTTTGGAGGATTGTGCATCTATGTGTGTGCAGAAACCGTAACATACAAAAAATGTACAGTAGAAAATGGACCATGTATATCAGCTAAATAATGTGGGCCTGTGTATATGAGGATACGTTTGTGTAAATGAGCACATCTGGGTGTCGGTGTGTCTGATGGATTGTGTATATGTGTGTTGCCAGAAGCTTTCAGTCTCTCCCTGGGGGATTACATCACAGGGCAGATATCAGACCTGAGTCCTCGGAGAGGTTGAGAGGCCCCACTCTGCTCTGAATGCTTTCTTTTCTTCTTTCTTCCCATCTTTATGCCCAAATTATTTGGTCATACAATTGTACATTACTCTTGGTGACTTGGTGATTTTTACTTTTTTTTTTTTATTTTTTATTTTTTATTTTTTTGCCTGTGAATGCAGAGGCATGATAGAGAAGGAAAATTAAGCATTATGTTATTCAGGTCAAACTAAAGTCATGCACTCTCTCTCACTCAGCTGATCGGTGTCATCTGACTGTTAAAATAGCTGGTCACAATGAAAGATGTCCATGTGGTGGTTTTTATAATATGACAAGGAGATACTGTTCCAGTAAGTCACACTGTTCTTGCAGATGCTGGTTATTATTTTTATTGATTATTCCCACTGACTGCCAGCGGTTTGTTAGTTTCATCCTCAATGTTGGACATCGTGCTCATACAATCCATGTTGCAGTGCTCTTAGATTTTGTAAAGTTTAATGGATCTAAATGGAGTACCCTTGTGCTGAGCATTTGTCACCTACTGCATATCCACTTGTTGTTATAAACAATTTGTGTAATTAAATGTGATTCTCTGATGTACGCAGAGCCCAATGTCTAACATGAGAACATGTAATTACTCTTCATTTCACATCAGTAAATGATAGGTTTGGACATGCCATTAAATGATCGTTTGCACAACTTGAAAGGGGAAAGAACAGAGGGAAGCACTGGTAAAGAACATATCTTGTTTGCTCAGAAATATCAGGACAGTTCTCCACAGCACTACATTTGCATCAATAGTGAGAACCTTCATCAGTATCTGTGCAGGTCTAGCTCAGCACAACAACTAAAAAGGCACGTCCTTGTAGCTCTATTCAGCAATTGCTCATTACAAGTTAATTATTTACCAAGTTTATTTTTTTTCACGGAGGGACACTTCTAAAACAACAAAAATCATGCCAAAAAAAAACAGCAATTGACCCAGCCAATCGCCAGTGGTCAATCTCTGTTCAGTCATCCTATCCTACTATACAAGAATCTGACTCTGTTCATAAATTCAGGCAGGTTAAAATCTACAAACCAGTAATAAACCATTACATGAAATAGGTCCCAAAATGTTATTTCTCCATGTGTGATGTTGTGATGTGTGCAGCCTTCCTGGGACTTTCCTGTCTTGCCAACAAACCGTGACGTATACCTGGTCACTGTGAGTGTGAACGCAGTGACGGTGAAGGGTGTGTGGGAAAAGACAGCTGTGCAGGCTAGAGACTGTTAACAATAGAGAGCTTTCATACTACACATTCTGCTGCAGTGTGTCACCAGACAGTCTTTCTCTTTCTCACTTCCCTCTGCCTCCCACTCATTTTCCTTCACATCTCACATCCGTCTGTCTCTTTCTCCCTATCCCACACACACACACCCCCACATACGTGCCACTGTGCATGTGCAATCATACACTTCTCTCTCACTCTCCCTCCTCTCTCCCAGCCTTACTCTTTCCTTGTCCCTCCCCAAAGTTTCCCGCTACCACTTTTACCACTATTTCCTGCTTTCTTCTGTGGAACTGTGCTCATTTTGTCATTACACCTCATCCACTCATGCATAAGCACACACATCCTGCTTTTCCCCAGAAAAACTAAGGAAAAAAGAGGAAGTTGCTTCAAGGACAAGGTAAATCTCCTCTTGCCTTTCCCAGACGGGGTGTGTCAAAGCTTTTGTCCGTCTGATGCGATATTAAATATCAGAGTTGAAAGGAGTGGTGGGAGGCTGTGTGTATGCGTGTGCAAAAGTCTCCAGCTTTTTTGTTCTTTAGAGAGAAAGAATGTTGGCTCAAAGCTAGCCACAGGGGAGGAGTAGGAGGTTGGAGTGCTTAAGTGCTGACCCAGGTTTGTTTCATTTCATTTACACTGTAATGAGTCTTGTTACTGCTGTAAGAAGCAGAGAGACCTGAGCAGGGAGTTAAACGTTAAGCAGGTAAGAAGGGAGGGAAGGTGAGGTGAAGAAGCACAAAAGAAGAAAAACACACAAGCCTGCAAACCTTTACTTAAAAACGTAAGGATATTTTGGAGACAAGAGAAGCGATAAAGATAAACTTTCTTGCGCCTTCCTTTATTTTCGTCCTCTTCACTGCTCCACACCCTTTACAAATGTACCCTCTTGCATCGAGCTCTGAAAAGAAACTTAGGCATAGATCTTCAAGAGGTCTGAAAAAGTTGGCTGTGTCTGTGCATGACTGTGCGTATGTGTGTCTACTTGAGTGCCTCGCAGGGAGCATGTGTGTGTGTTGTGTGCGTGCTTCTGTGTGTGCCTAGGTCTGTGTGGGAATGATTACATCAGCCTGCTGCAGCTTTATGATTGGTTAGTGAGCGTGTGGTTTGATTCAGTGTGCCTCAGAGCCCATGGCTGAGGCTGTAACCCTTTGTGAGGGGGAGAGAGAGACAGAACGATAGTTGTCAGACTCAGCCGGCACTGGAAGCACTGTACTGTACCTGCTGCCATCCGATCGCCGACTGTTTCAGTGTCTCTGTCCTGTGTGCTATTCACATACCAGCTTTAGGTCACACAGACAGTTCTCTCTCTTTTTTTTTTCTTTTTCTTTTTCTTTTTTTTTTTGACAGACTCTGTGGCCAAGAGATAGACTTGAGGACTAGCCATATGACAGGTAGCACAACTGCAACTGTCAGCTGGTGGCATTCAAATTGGTACCTTTCTTTCTGGAGGAGACAGGGCGACAGAACAGCAAGGTTTTCTGTCTTCTTGACTGTATGGGAGTGAGAGTGTGTATGTGAGTGTTTTGGGGAGCCGACTCATTCCGAAAATGCCTTCGTGTTCCCCGGACTGCTGCCTATTGCGGGCCGTGGAGGTAAGACCTCTCTCTTCCTGTATCTCGTTTTACAATTTAAGACCTTTTCTCTTTGAAGTCCTGCCACGCTTAACCAGAGGCAAGAAATGGAATGTGTAAATACTGTTAAGGCCGAAGACGATTTTTCTTTTTCAAGATGTGAGCAGAACAATAAAAATAAAAACAAAAAGATTGAAATACGTTAGCACCTTTGGAGGATATGTGCTCCACTGCGTTTCATCTTAAACATCTTTGATGGGTAGAGTGCCTTAGGCCTGGCTTATGCAAACTGTGATGCTATAAGCTGGGTATTTGTTCAGGAAGAGAACAGAATTTCTTTGTCATGATATTATGTGGGAAGCATACATACATGTGAAGGCTTAGTAGGCTGGATTCCTGTGTAGGCTAAAGGCTGCATTTGTCTGTAGGTTAAGTAGGTTGCTCTAGTTTCTCTGTGGGCCATTAGAAATGTATCCAGTACATGTTAATGCATGTCATCTTGTTTTAAAAAAAAAAAAAAAGAAAAAGCCTGTGGACGCTTGGAAGTAAATTTAGGAAAATTGACTACAATAGGGATGGCTGTCAAAGTCCCTGGATTATGTGGTGAAAAAGCTTATCCACAGTATACCTGCTATATACTGCTACTACTGCTAATATTAGATGCCTGGATGGTAATGGTAGACTCTCACACAGATGGGATCTTAGAGGCAGGTTTTAGCTATTCAGCACCTAATGCATTATTGCTATCCAGCATATACAGTACATTATACAGACAGATCAGTGGTATAAGCATGTGTTTGAATAAGTTTTATGCAGGGGTGTAACACTTATCCAAATCCACTCTTTGGTTCATGCATCCATTTTCTTGGGCCATGGTTTTGGTACAAAGCAAAGATATAAGCAAAATAACAAAACAAAACAAAACTAAATTAATTTGATGCATTTAGAGTTGATCTGTTACCTCAACTGTCTCTAAACATTACAGCTTTCCCCAAACTAGCATCCTTTAAATGGGCACCAGCAGCTCCGAAATGGGTGCCATGGTACAGGAAGACGGAACTGTGATATGACATTGTGGACATCTGTATTATTATTATTATTATTATTATTATGACACCCCTACTATTATCAACATGTGTTACTATGTGAAAGGCGTTATTAAAAAAGTAAACTATTTAACAGCAACCAGTTCAAGTTAAAAGACAGTTTTTGTTTGAAGTTAAGCTCGAAAGCATAGTCTTATACAATGTAATTTCACACTGTGTGCTTACCCTTTGAGGTACAGTACAGTATATACCCATTTGGACTTTGTGTTCACAAGAGCAGATGCTTGTTATACACTACAGCATATTTGCTTCTATTTTACACTGACAAGTTGCTATAAGAAACACTTGTCTGTTATTTCTAACACCACAATTACCATATAGTCCTGAATGTCTGTTCTTTTCCATTGTGTGCTGTAATTACAAGTCTATGTATGATACAGTGCATAGGGTGCTATATGAGAAATAGTATGGCAGTGTTTGAAAATTGCTGGCTTCACCCACCTATTAGACTTGAGTTTTCAAAAAGGATTTGCGTAAAATGACTTGATCACTGTGGGGATACTATAAAAGTTTCTATTTATCACTCTTTATTATTTTGTTTATCAGACTACCTCCACATGATCTCTGTTTACTCAAACTGAAATGTTGGATTTTTTGTCACAGATTGTGAAGATCTTCAGTGAAGACGGCATGGGTAAAGTTGTGGAGATCCCAGCCAACATGACAGCCAGGGACCTGTGCCAGCTCCTGGTTTATAAAAGCCATTGTGTGGATGACAACAGTTGGGCACTTGTTGAACACCACCCACTGCTAGGACTAGGTAAGGAGCAGACCCCTACAGGCCTGAAACAACATTCACATACACAAAAGCACCCATGAGCACACATGAACAAACACTCGCACACTCTCGTTTGCCCACACAGAGACTCATTGGCTCTTGGGTGGCCTGAGACTTGCTATTCAATCGTTGAGTTACAGGTGCATTGATATGGATGCATGCATGGATGCATGCCCGCATTCTTGGACGGACATTTGAGGTGCTTATTCTCACCCAGGCATGTATTCAAGCATGAGTGCATGTGCATACTGTACAGCATATGCACGCACATGGCCAAGAAGTCCAGTGATCTTATCGAGTGTAGCAGAGTGGCTGTGTGAAAAGTTGCAATACCAGAGAGCAGGGTTACTTTAGTACTGACAGGTTAATTATGTTCAGATTCAACAGAGAAGAGACAACTGAGGAAAAAAAAAAAATCAGTAAAGAAACATCTAAAAGAAGGCTCAAAAATGACCAGACAAGTGTGATGCAAAAGAGTCTAATCTGCATGTGCATGAGTAAAATTAGTGCATTTTATTGGGGATATAGCAGTTGCTGATAATTAACATATGGAAAGGTAGAATGTGATGAATAATCCTGAAATTTTGCACAGTAGAAAATGAACAGGTGTGTTCAGACTGAAAAAAAAAACAGGGTTTTTATATGTGGAACTTGTATATACTATATTGTAGGTTTGGTGTGAATAGGTATGCTTGAAGAATGAATAGTGAAAAATGTTTGATCACAGGGTTTACTGAGGCTATTCCATCCAAGTAAAAAGGAGATGTACTCTAAGTGGAGATGGTTATTCCCAGGGTCCCTTATTAAAGCTTAGCAATACTCTCTTCAGGGAACCTGTGGAAACCTCTTCGGGTCTCATCTCATAAATTAAAGTCAGTATATCAAGACTCTTTTGAGTGTTACTATTTTAGTTATAACAATGCAGAGGATACTGAAAGCAACCTAGAGTGTTGTATTTGACTTGCTGATATTTTTAACTATGGCAGACCGTTTTAAGGTCACAGATAGTTTGGAGACTCCAAATCATTATGGGAATGGACACAGAATCCAGGACATTTCCACCCCTCATTATTATGAGCCCTGAGCTACTCGTTAGGAAATCTTGTTTTATAAAATGTGTGATTTTAGTTGATACAGAAGAAGAGGGACTCAGAGAGGTTGCCAGCAGATGTGAAGCCACAGATCTAGAGGAGGTGATGATTGATGGTTATGTATTAGGAGTGTAAAGGATGAAAGCTGATTCTAAGAAAAGAAAATTGTTTTTGTTACTAGATCCACTAGCGTAAATGAGAAGCCAATGAATGGGTTATGGTTAGAGGCTGTTTAGTTCAGCAGTGGAGATACGACCAACACTGCTCACCTGAAAAAAGAAACACTCGCTGCACCAGATGGGGACCGTATGGGGATGTAACTGGTTCAAGCACATTTTATTTTGCTGGTCATTAGTAGGGGCAGGCGTAATGTGTTATACAGGAGCTTCTTCATATATTTAGGGATAAGTACTGCTGAAGGTATTTGAGAAGTGGAGGGAAGGTAAAGCAGTGTGGCTCACTTATCCTTGACACTTACCCCCATTTGCTAAAAGCTACAAGACCAGAACATTTACTGTTTTGAATGCCACCAAATGCACCATACTACTAATGTAGCGTAACAAAGACACAAAAAAACTTTATTTTTAACTTGTTGCTGCATTAAGAAGGTTGGGAGCTTTACATTTATGTCGGGGCGTTTTTGTGTTAGACTTGGCTGTATAAGGGGAGCTTTGGAAAGTTGTGGCCAGGTGACTGTTAAAAAACAAAACAAAACCCAACCTCCCCCTGAGGAGAGAGCAATTATAAAGCACTTATGGAAGACAAGTTGAGCCTGTGCTCTCTGCTCATGTCTGTACAGTTAAACAGATGTAGGAGAGGAGCGGGGTGTAATTTTATATAGAGCTGTGTGTCTGGTAGTGAAACGCACAGTAGACTGAAACACGGTGAAAAACATGTAAAGACATTTCTGCTCTTTCAGCCGATAACTTGTCAGTATATTTTTTTTTTTTTTGTGCCGGCTGTTAGTATTGTCATGTGAGGAAAGTTGGAGAGAATAGGTTGCATTATTCCAAGTAAAGGTCCCAAAGCTCTAACCTTATATTTCACCATCCATCATGATCTGCTTACGTTTCTCATCGCTTCTGCCAGCACCATGCTGCCAAATACAGTTAAGCTGGCTTATTGTGAGTGACATCATTTTTGGCTGGGAACCCTTATTCTATTCTGGTGCACCTGTACTGCAACTCTATTCTTTTCAGGTCTGGAATTACTGCTTATCATATTGAGTGTTTAGAGGTTTCAGTAAATGAGATGTGAGCAGCGTGCTGTTTGAAAGGTTATGCATTTTCCACTGCGCACAATGTGTGCTTGTGCATTTGTGTGTTTAAAACAAAAAACAAAAAACCCAAAAAGAGCATAACAAAATAATGTAAAAATAAAACACAACTGCTGTCATAAATGTGGGAAAATTGGAGATTAAACCCCAGTGGTGTTTCTCATCCCTCTGTGGCTGTATGCATTAAATGCATCACCGCATATCCATTGAGCTATTTCCACCTTTTGATTTTCCCGTATGTGTAGCTCTCACCAATATTCTTGAGTAGTTGACACATGTGGTTAATTGTTTGTCAGTCACAAGCTATAATTATGTTTTGCGTTTAATATGTTTAATGACTGGCTAGAAAACCCAAATTGCATTTGTGGTAAATGTCATTTGATGGAAAGTTTCAATATCCAAAACTCAGTTTGGTGGCTGTTTCCTGATATTTAATAGAGAGCACTTTGTAAGAGCTGCCTGTCAGTGCAGTATATGTATTAAATAAATATTTTATAGTGAAAATAAACTGGAGCAGTATGTGAGACTCCTGCCTGTGCTGGTGTGTGCGCCCACTGTATGTCAGGTCTGCACGCACAGCACGTGTGATCCTTAATGTGTGCACATGCAGTTGGATGGTAGACGAGAATAGAAGTTTCAGAGAGTCTAGAACAATACGGTGCCTATTCCTGCTGCCCACTCTTGGTATGCTGCTGAATGGCCCTTTTGAGATAAGTAACACTGACCCCTGCTAGCCAGCTCACAAAGGTTAACAACTATCAGGCAGGGGGAGGCAGGGCTGCCAGGGTGAGTCACGGTCACGAACATGAGTGACTCATCAGACAGGCGACGGGATGAAACGGAAAGAAAAAGAGTCGTGACAGAGTAGAGATTGTGACCGTGGGGATAAAGAGGAGGGGACACATGAAATGAGATAATAATGCGAGATAGGGCTTTAGTGCCAGATTTCTCAAGTTCTCCTTTTTACATGAAAGAGACGTGTCAGGCGATCTGGTGTCTACTGGTATTGCAAAAGATTGGCAAGTCCCACTATTTAATTAGATGCACTTCAAAAGACAGGATGTGTTTAATAAAAGATGTGACAGGACTTGTAGGCTGCGACTGAGTCATGTCCGGGTTCAGTGTCGCAATCAGAGAATATAAATCAGCAGGACCTCTGACTCTGACCACATTCCTCCGAGGACACACTTTTAGTTGAATCACAGATTTTAACAGTTTATTTGTTTACACGGAAAGGTTTTGGTCTTATCATCAGTCACAGCTGGACTGATGAGCACAAACCACTGAAACAAGTGTGTAGTTTAGTGGTCACATTGTTCACATATACTATACATCCTGTACTTAAGGTTCAGGGCAAATGTGTGCAGCGGTGTGAGTGTGATCAATATGTTACTAGCCAAAAACATAAATACATTAGTGCTTACTCCACTGCAACAAACATGTAAGCAACTATGATTTGACATGTTCAGCTTTTAAACAAGTCCAAATAAAATACCAATTTAAAACAGTGTTGCCTGATTTATTTATTTTTTTCTTCAGTGGGATCAGGTGGGGTAACTTCATTCTGCTTCTATGTTTTTGTTATTTTTAATTTAGACCAAATTACTAAGATTGTCTGTCTGATATCTGGCTCCATTGTGTAGTGATTAACACGTTCACTTCACCTGCAAAAGATCCCCGGCTCGAGAATGGGAGGAGACACAAACCCACAAGCTTGTGTACTCCTAGTGCCGGTCCCAAGCATGGATAAATGGGAGGGTCGCATCAGGAATGGCATCCGGTGTAAAATCTGTGCTAAATTAACCAAGCAGATCCATCCGCTGTGACGACCCCCTTGGGGAAAATAAGGGAGCTGCCGAAAGTACCTCACTGAGACCGACTGATTTCTGCTTTTCCTTCTAGTTTTATTTCTGCTTTAACGACAAGTGCAGATGACTTATCTTTCTTCTGCGACACATGCAGGTCAAATTTCTGTGGTACTGTATGTGACGTGTTGTAACTGTAATCTTGAAGACATTTCTGGCTAAGTTTGTTTTATTATTATTAGGTAAAATTAACTCATATAAAAAAGGCTTTTCTCTTCCTGTCTTCCCTCAGAGCGCTGTCTGGAAGACCATGAACTGGTGGTTCAGGTCCAGGCCTCCATGAACAGCGACGGTAGATTCCTCTTCAGGAAGAACTATGCCAAATACGAATTCTTCAGAAACCCCCTGGTAATTACATTTCCTTGGACGTTTCTTAACTTGCCGTGTCACTCCTGATATCATCTTGTTGAAATATGTTATAGCCTGTAAAAACAGACCCAGGACAACAAGGCCTTGTGGATTATTTTGTAATTTTTTTTTTTTTCTTTGTGCTATGTTTAGCTTTTTTTCTTCTTTTTTTGCCATTTTGGAATGAAGTGTTATTTCACCACAGTTCAATCACATAAAAAGTAAAGACGTTACTGACATAATCACATTTAATTACTTTAAAGAAGGACTGGTGCTACTTTAACAAGCATGTTCCACGACAGAGTGTCTATCTAAATTTTCCGCGTTGTGAAATATTATGACAGCAGATCACAGTAATGAAATTAGTCGTCTCTGTTTCTGTCACAAGATCTGACCCTATAATTATTGCCATAGTTGCTGAAATTCTCTGCCTCTCTCTCGCCACACCTTCTTCTTTCAACAGACATTTTTCCCAGAGCACATGGTTGCGTGGTGCCAGGAAACCAATCATACGATCCCACCATCTCAGCTCCTGCAGGTACACACTGCTCGCTCCCTCACTCACACACACACACACACACACACACACATCTGTGTGTCCGTCTTTCATTCTCACTCCTCTTCCTGACACGCAAACAGTTTAGCTTACCTCAGAGTCAGCACCTGCTACATACTGTACAATCAAGCTGGCATACCTCACCTCTGACCCTTAGACAGTATGTCTCGTCAGAGCCTGCAGTAATAACTGGTGTCGATCCCCTGTTGACACATGGCTGTCTCAGTACACACACCGTAGGCCCGGCACTTGTGATGGATGGAATTAAGCAATCAGACCACACAGTTTCACACCTATCCTTTTTCTGTCATGGTTTTTATTGATGAAAATAAAAACATTTTCCAACAATATGTTTAAAAAAAAAAACTGTTTAAGATGCAATTTTTTTTTTTTTTTTTCTCATAGCTGTAGTAACAACCATAATAAAAATACTACTTTATTTATTTATTTCCAGCAGGTCTGCATATCCAAGAATGCCCCCCATAGGGACCATGTAGAATACTCTTCTCTATAATCATTGGTTTGCATTTGCAGCTGTACTTTACAAGCGGTGCGTTCTGGTCACAATGTTGAAAGTAAGTTAGCTTGTGCTCAGTGGAAAAGATGCCAGTCAGCATCATCATATTAACAATTTAGATCCAACTCCCAGCTGTGTTTGATTATTAATTATTCATGTTTTTATCACAGATGTTGTAAATGGCTGGCAGAAGGCCTCCTGTCAGTGTATGTTAGGTGGCTAACAATTGTGTTTCCAGTGTCACCCTGTAGGAAAACTATGAGGCAATTGAACTTTGACCAGGTTTGAACAGGTTGTGCCGAGGCAGGTTATATTTTCTATCTATATTTACTATCTTGATATGTTTACCCATCTGTCTCTTGAGTGTACTATCTGCAATAGGATTTGAACTATTTGGGTTGTTCCAAAGTGAAAGGTTTTCAAGCGGTGACCTTTAGGAATGACTTGGGCTTTCCGGCTGTGTGTTATATTACAGGGTTCTAGGTCATTGCACTCTGTTTCTATTACCCAAGATAGGAGCTGCATCTACCTGTTGTATGTTTTCACAGTACAGCTTCCACGTGTGTGTCACGTGCAGTTTTTGGCTTCGCACTGCACTCACAGTGTACTCTTTACAAAGGATGTGAAAAAAGACAAAACGTCTGGTAGGAGGTAAAACTAAAAGATTCTGTAGATTCTGAAGATCTTAATAAATGGAGGGTTTACATGCAGTTGTCACGAGTGGAATCCATCGCTTCATCCTAGCCACTCCCAGAAAGCTTTTAAGTCCCCTGCTGATGATATAGAAGTTATGCTCAGTTATTCTCTGCACAGAGGAGTTAATAACTGAAAGGGGATTTGGTGAGCTGGAGTTATGTCAGGAATTCCCTTTTTAAACACAAGATCTTTGCACTCAATTAGAGTCCTGTCTAAACCGAGACACTTTCTAAAATTAAGCTTATCCAGGTGTTTGCAATATTTGGCATTATGCAAAGGGACCAAAGTGAAGTCCCTCCGAAAGACAGCTTTTTGTGTTTTTTGAGTGTGTGCTCCGCATATTTTGGAAAATGTTCATGCACGAAGCCTAATGTAACATGTTTCCAAAACATTGGGAAACATGTGCTTTAAATATTCAAACGTCCTCTGGAACAGTTTGCCTTCTACCCACAAGCCACAGATTCCAGATCAGCTTTAATAACTTAACCTGCATTTCACGGTGAAGTCGTTTTCTAAAACATGGAAACCACAAGTACCCAATTCTTCAGATACCCAGGAGACAATTTAGGCTTTAAAGGTTCCCAGTAGGAATGCATTGTTTATGTAGTAGTAGCCAAAAAGCATAACATGAAGGTAGTTCTTCCTTTTTTGAGTTTAACAAACTCCTCTTTCGAAGCTAATAGCAGTATTAGTAAATTATATATATACTGTTCACTCATATTTGTGTAATTATATGTACGAATGACACTGCCAGGATTCTGACACACTTTGATTTTCCACAGTAGCACAATGGGGCTCATGTCTTTGATGCCTGTACAGATGGTGCCTGCTGCCGCTTTCAGTATCTGGCTGTGGCAGTGACGGGGAGCTCAAAGGCTTCAGATGTAATCCGGCGTTGCCCTCCTGAGGCTGAGGGTCCTTTACGAAAGACATCACGGAGTGAATAGATTGTGAATTATTTGCATTTTCCCGCTCCCTCTTTTAGAACTTCCTAGCCACCAATAGCTGTCCAGAAATCCAGGGGCATCTGTACATGAAGGAGGTGGGAAGGAAATCGTGGAAGAAGATTTTCATGTTTCTGCGACGCTCAGGGCTCTACTGTTCTACAAAAGGAACCTCAAAGGTAACAGCAGCTCAGTCTATTCATCTTCCAGAGGATATATATACTGCACATTAAATGTAATATCCTTGAAGGAATCTGCATGTTATTGACGGTCTAGTTGCACACGCGTCTGTCTGTCCGTATGCCTCCAGGCCTTTTCTCTCTGTGATGGTTTTGACTGATTAATTTTTCTGTCTCCAGGAGCCCAGACATCTACAGTTACTAGCAGACCTAGAGGAAAGCAACATCTTCACTGTCACCACAGGCAAAAAGCAGCATGGTGCACCCACAGACTACGAGTTCTGCATCAAGGTGAGTCTCAAAAGACAGAAGAGATGAAACAGATTTTATCTAATTATGAAATATTGAAACGATGAAATATTATGAGCTGAGTAATGATTCATATACTTTCGCCGCTCCTTGTCTCAGTAGGACGGGTTTATTGCAGTAAAAAAAATTTCCTGTGATTTATGTTTTGTGAACTCAGTAGATGAACAAAAGATTTTTATTTAAAATTCTTTTTTGTTCACATTATCTTTCCAGCCCAATCTTTCCACAGTATTAGTAATAATGATAATAGTGATACAGGTGGCGTTAAGGTAGAGATTAAAGGAGTATCACGCAGTAAGTATTGATTCTGTTCTGATTCTGTAAATTGTTAATTGACAGCCTAATAAAGGCAGAGGGGAGATGAAGGAGTTGAGAATGCTGTGTGCTGAGGATGAACAGAACAGAACCTGTTGGATGACTGCCTTTCGGCTCTTTAAGGTAAGGTGTCGCGGCATTTACATCATTAACACAACCAAACTGGTTTCTAGTATACTGTTTGTACTGCCATCAAACCATTAATTGTTTGTAAAGTAATTTTACAGCATTTATTCACCACAGTGTTCCTCCTTTTCCTTTGCAGTATGGGATTGTATTGTACCAGAATTATAAGATTCCCCAACAAAGGAAAACTTTACTTTCACACTTTTCAGCTCCTGTGGTAAGTTTCCTTTTTCTTCTAGTAAAATGGTGATTGTGTAGAGACACTATAGTAGGGTATGCATCAGGAACAGCCATCAACTTAGTCTGACAGTTTTAGGCAAATGATCTGCCTTTGCCTGCATTTGCATATATACTGTATTTGCACCCTGACACTTGTGTGGCTGTCTTTTGTAGTCACATTTTGACTGTCCTGTGTCTTTGTCTCCCTCTAGAGGAGCGTATCAGAGAACTCCCTCGTGGCAATGGATTTCTCAGGGAGGATAGGCAGAGTGATTGACAACCCAGTAGAGGCTCAAAGTGCTGCCATGGAGGAGGGGCTTGCATGGAGGGTGAGACACAGGCTCGCTTTTTATGTTATCACTGTCAGTTTTATTAGGATCACACCTCAGAAGATCTCTGTTTATTTTTGCTCTAATATTTATAGAGAGCCAGTTGGAAGTGGTTTCATTTAATTAAAAAATGTACAAGGTGAATTTTACCTACATGATCCGGACTGCCTTAAATTATATTTTACTGCCCAAATAAAAAGGACACAATGATTGACTTTCACTTTCTTAAATTTAGAAAGTAATTATACATAAACCACATTTGATGTGCTCTTTCCTTAACTTCTTTCATATTTAACTGGAGATTGTTCTTCACCTTAATGTAAAGCCTCAGCTTGATATCTTAAGAGCCTATAAATGGCTGTTATGAACTGTCACTTGAGCAAATCATGAACTAATCTGCATTGGGTTGTCTCTGTGTGGCATCTCTCTCAGAAGAGGAGTCAACGAATGAACATATTAGGTTCCCACAGTCCATTACACCACTCCTCACTAAGCTCAG